>APFE030754988.1:169178-191850 GCA_000404065.3 Pinus taeda
GTTGTTTATATTTAAATAAATTAAGTTTATTGGGTTTATTAAAATTGAACTTTATTTAGATTTCGTGATATTGATGGTGGAGAGGATAGGCATTGTGGAGAGGATAGTTTTTTGTCAACTCCAAAGTTTTTAAGATGGAAATTTTTTTTTTGAAGTTTTTTGTTTATTTGGTGAAAGAAATCTATTTGTTTTTACTGAAATTGTAACATTTAAATTATCTAATAGAAATCCAAATTGAGAAATTAAAATAGGAGTATATTGATTGCAATAACAATGATTTGGGTGTGAGTAAAATAGATTTCTAGATTTAATCATAATTTTTGTATATGTGTTTGGGAGAAGCACTGAATCTCGATGGTTTGGGAGTTATGGATCCCATCCATGAGTAAAACAACCTTTATGATTCAACAAATCATTTAGTCATGGTCACGTTGTTTTTTTCTTATTATAAATATGTGAGAAAAAATTAACACAGTGGTGTGATTGAAAAGTATTTTTTTAATTAAACCTTTATTGATGAAGGGTCGATTTATTATCAAAACATTTTGATTGAAGAGCAAAATTTTAGACATAACGTTCCTTGACGGCCAACATAAAAACCCAAAACGTCAAAAAAAAATTATTTGACAGGTAATAAAGAATCCAAATTCCAACCCTGGTGAGAAGTACTCTTTTTATAAAAACCATCCCTAAATCATCTAAATATTTTTTATTTAAAAAATAAAAAACTCATTCATTTATTTTTGCATGAAAATAGCCGCCAATGTTAAATTTGAATGACTAATAACAAATGTTTCCACAATCTTTTTACAAATTTATCTTTCTATAAGAAAAACAAATTAGAGCTTGCCTTATTGTGAGATCAAATATAAGAAATATGACAACATATATATTGTTTATATTTAATTTATGTGACATTTAAAATTTTGTACAATTAAATATTAAATATTATAGTGAAAAAATATAATGAAAGTATTGACTAATTAAATAAAGTTACCCCACTTTTTGGCCAAAATTTTTTCTTATGTGATTTCTACCAAAAAACTTTGCTTAATTGATTATGGATCAAAACCTGAATATAGAAATTTTCAAAAATATTAGAAAAACCTCATCAATAAATACATCTTCATGCATAAGTCCCCAAAACACATATATAGTTTGATTTGAAAATATGAACTTTCAAAATTTTCACCAAATCATTTGAGCTAAGATCTTTTGACTTTTAAAACACTAAATGATTTGAGCTAAGATCTTTTGACTTTTAAAAAACTAATATTTAAAAAATATTCAAAGTTAAAATTTAGGTGTTCAACATTTTTTAATTTTTTCTATTTTTCTATTTGTTTTCAATAATCTAGTAAAACCTTTATTAAATTTCAAATTTTAATGTGGATTATTGAAAATGGTTGCCATTATTACTATTCAATATTAAAAAGTTTCAGATTTTTAATTTTTTTGAACTTTTCATTTTTCAAGAGAAATCACAGAAATCTTAGAAATCTTAGGGTCGATGGGTTTGGAGAGCAAGATCAACAAATCACCAAATTTTTAAGAATAAAAAAAATAAATAATATAAAATAAATAAAACATCAAAAGATCCAAATAAATAATTAAAATAAATAAATTTATTAACCAAATAATAATTTATTTAATTATTTATAAATTTATTTTATTTATCTAAAAACTCTTATATGACTTTGATCATTATTAATACTTCATCATAACTCTTGATATAATATAATAAAAATCAAATATCTATATCTATATATTAAGAATAAAAATATATTAATATTAATAAATATTGGATTAATATATATATCCTTAAGAACAAAAAATATATTAATAATATTAGGAAAATCAATAATTTCAATCGCAAGCGTGGGCCGGCTGCAAACAGGTGAGAAATATACTTCGATTTTGATAGGCAGTGTCAGATTGATGGGGGATATATAGTTTTTTTTGGGTGTTTACAAACATGATCAAACAATAATATGTACGGTCTATATAAAGGAACAACCATCTACCAGAATGCATGGTGCCCAATGGTTTCAACCGCTAGTCTATGAGGATGCCCTTCGCATACATGGTTCTGTCAACCATTCTAATTGCATACATGTACCAAATCCCCCATGCATCATTATCATCATGGGTTTTATCGGATTACCCATAACCACGCTCTGAGTTTTATCGACTTACCCTAAACCATGCCCAGAGTTTTCTCGGCTCACCCTAAACCATGCCTATAGGAATCCCTATCCACTTCACTCTCACACGTAGTTTCTAACTTACCACAAACTGACACTGCAAAGTGGTTTCCATCTTACCACAAACCCAAGTGGTTTCTGGCTTACCACAAACCTACACTTCCAAAGTGGTTTCTCATTAACCACAAACCTACAATCAAAAAGTGGTTTTAAGATTACCACGAACTTCATGGGGTACAAATGCCTCATTAGGGTTATATTACACACTCCAACTCTTGGAGTTACCGGGTACATACTTTACAAACACCACTACAAAACATCTAAGACTTGCTTACTAATAAATGTATGTGACACATAATACACCATCATAATGAGTCTATTCTACAAACTCACACAAACTTTAACTTAGCTATCCATCTTCCTTTAAAATTTGATGCAAATCCTCTAATGTCATATTCAGTGTCATGTCTTCATCATATCCTTCAAATTTGTGTATTATTGGAATGACCAATTCCAACATACACTCAAAATTGTGACAATAGTTGGTCAGATCAATGTCACTTCAATAACAACCAGAAATACCATGACACTGCGTACTAATACACACAACAATAAGATGTAACTTACAACATCCAACAGAACCTTGGCATTTGATTCTACATAGATTTCAGCGGCAAAAGAATAAAAATTCATCCAATCGGAAACAGGCTTCAATACACAAGCATCATTTGGCACAAGCTTCAACACACAGGCATCGAAGAGGCTTCAATGGTCCTCAACTTGGCCAAGCCCTCCTCGACTCATCCATTGTTACTATTCTTGACCATTGGTCCTCTATTCGGTCAATGATTCGCTTCTCCCTTTGTTTTGTCTATGATTTACACTTCACAAGGAGATCATAGCCTAACATAACTTGCCTTTCCACACATAGCAAATCTCACAAGTAACAAACCAAACCTCTGGAGTTTGATCCATAAACAATGACCTTTCACTAAAAAATTCAACCTCACCCAACAATCAACCTCCCTTATTATCCTGAGGATCCTAAAATTAGAGTACGAAACAAATACTTGCATGCATAATCTATTTTTCCTCTAGTTTTGCAAACTTGGTTCTACAACGATGAATCTTAGTCTTTGGCACACCGAGGTTAATGGCAAGATTAAAAGCATGGCCATGGCTTCATACATTTTGGCAATGCAAACTTCTCACAACACAATGATTTTCCTCTCCACATATATGGCCTTCTCTTTACCAATGCCCTTTTGATGGTCGTCATTACTCCACATTGCTGCACACGTTGAATGAACTCCGACGCTTCTTCAAACACTTCAAAACACAAAATAAAGACAACTTTGCTTCTCACTCGCATTGATCCGACGTATCTAATAACTTCATGCCTGCAAATACCAACAAAGCCCCTTTGTGGGAGTTCGGTAAAAAACAAATACTATCTATCAATGCTAGCAACAAATTATAGGTTCCTACAAGCTCACAACCACAGATCTCCATGCTAGCCACATCCCGTTGCACCCTCCAGCCCTCAGACGGACTTCAAGGGACATCAGTGAACCAACATGCAATACTCCACAACACCATCATGCAGTCCTCCACAACAAGCAATCATCTTAGCCTACTCTCTCCACTCACCATTGCGCAGTTCACTAGCTGGACTCCACATTACTCCGTTAACCTTTTCGCAGCACTATCAAGCTACACACCAACAAAATAAAAACACAGACACACATAGTCTCCAACAGAATGAATGGACAAATAAAAAAATCACCAAACTCTTTATTTTCCTCAACCCATAAGGGCCAAGGTCCAGGCCCATACCACTTTTGATACCAACTTAAAAATTAATCACACCAGCGATTAATCAAGTAATGTTACAATTAAATACATGTAGTGTTTTCTTAAGATCGATAAACTAACTTGGACACACAATCACTTGGTTAAGAGAATATCTCAACCACACACCAATCTAAGAAATAACTAGATCTAAACAACTCTTAAGAAAAAGGAACAAACTCTTTAACATAGAAAAAATCACAAATAAGACAAGTAGGAATTATATTTCCAAATATTATTGTTGAGAAACCAGTTCTTAGACCCATTCCTTCCCAGCGTAATGAGTTTTGAAATGAAAATATATTTTTTATTTTCTATAAATTTAAAATTAAAAATGAAATTGCATTTTAAGTCACAATGAGCGTTGTGACTAACTTTCGAAAACAACGTGTTCATAACAATATGAAAAGTAATGAAAGGAATAGTTTTAAGTGTAGATTTTGTTCTGAATTGTAAATCATGAAGGTTTCCATTCCAAGATCATTTGGAAAGAGGAATATCGTGTGATCACTTTCTTCTTTGCACACATTTTTAGGTAGTTTGTGAGAAGAAGTATAATATTATGTTTTAATTTAATTGATCTTTGGAGATTTTTTTATGATATTTTTTAAATCAAATTTGTTTGAAATTTTAATTTTTTTTTTCAAATTTTAAGTTTAATTTATCAAATTTTCATTATCCAAGTTCTTTAGCGACTGTTTAAGGCTTGAAATCATTTTTACATTCAAAAACATATTTTGAACAATAAAAGATATGATTTAAATAAAATTTGTTTTTCCGAATTTAGAATAATTGGTGTGGCCATATAAATCCATAATAAACATCAAAACACTTACTTCATTATACATCTCAACTTGTTAGGTTTTTTTTAAAATTAAATTATATTACTTCCAAAAAAAACACATTACATCAATAGACTAGAAGCAACCAGATTACAATCTTTTACTTCCTGATATCAGATACTAGGGTGGTGCAAAAGTTTTTTTATTTTTTTCCTCTTTCTCTTACGTACAGCAATCCATTCTTCAATGTTATCTGTAACAACTGGAAATCTACCCATTTCCTCATTCTTCTGATACAAATCCATAACTACTGATTTAGACAGGAACATTGTGTCTTTCTCACTATCTCAATGGTCAGATTCATTGGAACACTTCTGACCACGTATATCCGACACAATTATTGCTATTTCAATTCACTATCCTTCGCCATGACATCAGTGAAGACTAAATAGAAAATATTATAACACAAGAAAGCAATAGAACTTCTTTTGACATGGCCCAGAGTTGCCAGAAATCTCCGCTAAGAAATACTCAGAATATAGATATGGATTAAACACTCTCTTTCTTCATTAAACTAAGAAACATGGTTACAACATCATTGAGATAACAATATTATATGTCTCCAAAGAATAATTACAAGTTATGAAATTTTGAACTCTATGCAGTTTTGCCTTTCGGCCTTATATATTACATTTAGAAAATAAATAGATAAAAGCGAATCCTCAAGATCAGGGGATCCTGAGGATTTCATTATACAAAATCTGATTTTTTCATGAAATAGCATCAGTCTGCCTAGTCTCTCACTACCTTCCCTGCCTCAGATGCTGTCATTTTCCTTTTACAGCCTGATGCCACTTTGTCGATTGAACAACTATTGTTCAATCCACTTCTCATGCTAGTAAAAAGTCAGTTTCTCATGCTAGATTTATCTAATTTGTTACCAATTTCTTTTACCCAACTTTAGCCATTATTTCCTTTACTTTGATCCATAAACAAAGATAATCATGTGATGATAAACGCCGAATAAAGCTATTTACGAAGAGAAAACATACTTTTTTCCTGACCCAACATACTCCCCAGCTTACCTTGTTGCATGTCCTCATGCAATTAAATAGTTGATGTGTCGCTGAGTTAGGGAATAGGAAGGATATACCTCCTTATAATTTCTAAAGCCATTTTTCTTCTTTAGTATAGCAAAAGCCTAGGTAATGCCTTGATCCTTCAAGGTGTAGTCACAAAAATACTTCTTTGGAGGATACCATATGATTCGAGTCCTATACCGACATCTTATCCATTCAGACCCCATGGTTAAGCCCATGTTACACTACTTGTGGAAATGAGAGGAGGCAACTTTAAAGTTCCGGTATCCAAATTGTTCTCGATTTCTAACAGTAATGTTGGAGACTTCCCACCCTTGTCTGGCTGCAAACAAGCCTTCCTCCTTAATCTCTTAGAAGTACTCCTTTCCAGCTTGTATAATATCCATGTGAAATGGCCCTAGTTGGCCCACAATGCCATCCTGCTTCATGAATTGCTTGTGTTTTACCGAGAGATGTGGGGGTTTGGTTGGTTCCCCTCTCACCCATAAGTTGATTCCTTCTTCACGCTTCCTAAAAGTATTGTGAGCCTTGGTCCACTTGAGTTGATTAGTGGCAAAAGAGAGAAATGCCTGGAGTTGTGCATCCCCTATAAAGGGGCCAGGGTTGCTGTCTCTGTCATCTTCCAGAAAGAAATTGTGCATATAAATTTCACATAGGAGGCACTATACCTGCTCATCCTGTTCTCTGAAGCACTTGACAAAATCTGGGGTAGTCTTAATTTCCATAGACTTCCCAGCCTTAACAGCTTTGACTTTGAGCAGGAGGTATCTCTCCAGGAGGAATAAGGCATAATTTGTACCAGGGGCTCTGCATGACAGGGTGTTTGAATAAAGAGAGAAGGCAGTTTACAATTGCTCTTTAGCCTTTTGTAATTTGTTTGTGCTTTCTCAACCTTTTTTTGTTTAGCCTTGTATTGAGAAAAGGTCTCCTCCTTAGACACTGTAAGTGCCTCAAACATTTTCGTTAACTCTTGATGTATCTATAGTGGCACTACCTCCTCCTTGTGCTAGGATAATTCCTGTTGAACCTTCAGTAGTTAATTATGCATTCTGCTAATAAATTCCTCCCTTACTAGGGGAATATAAGCAGGTGTCTCCTCTTTTTGGGTTTCTCCATCCTGGGCCTCCATGGGATCGGTTTGAACAATAGCTTTAGTTGCCTCTTGAATCATGCAATGACTAATTTGAATGTCCTCTTCAACATATGTTTGAACAAAAGCATTCACGGTAGGGTAGTTCATTTGGGTCTCCCGTGAGAAAACACAGGGGTCTTCAGTCTGCATTTCAGTGTCTTCTACAAGACATGGATCTATCTGAATTTGATTTGGACAGGCCAAACAATCCTTAGTTTGGGTTTCAGCATCCTTTCTAGAACAATTTTTTGTCTATGTGCCTGTGGTTTCTTTTTCTACTTTCAATTTCCTAGATCTAATGGCTTATGTTAACCATTGCCTTAGCTGTGCAATTATTCGCTTCTATTTTCAATACTTCTTAAGCATTTTTCTGAGCTTGTCCTTGTAGGACTTCTTTATTATGGGACTTCCAACCGATGGTGGGTTGACTGCATTTTCCTCTGGTTTCTGTACAGGTGGTATTGTGTCAGCATCAGGGAGGGTTCCAATTGGAACTATATCTGCCGATGAAGCTTCACCTTCTAGCTCCTCTTTCTCATGGATTTCTCTTTCAGGAGATCCCAATACAATGGTGTCTCCTGAATAATTTTCATTCTCTGGGCTTTCTTCTGGGTGGGCCTTGTCCTCAGGGGACTTACAAAGAATAGTATTACATAGTTGATTTACATCTCCGAGGGTTTCATCTGCAGGATCTTCTTCAGTTAGGGGATCCAATGGACCAATATCTGCAGTCTAATTTTCTTCTCTAATGAATTCCTCTTCATGGACCTCAGCTTCAAGGGGTTTTTCCATAGAAGGGATTGGTTCCCTCTATTCCTCCATGGTATTAGTAAATGACAAGGTTTTCTCAGGACCAGGGCTATCAACAGAGACAGACTAGTTGGGGGTACAATTCTATTCTTCAACATTCCTGGATTTTTCTCTACCCTCGCTAAATATCCCCATGTTCTCCAATACCCTGACTACTTCCTCCTCATGGTGTTGCAAAGGGTAATTTTGTGGACTTGGAGGTGGTGTGGGGGATGGTCCAACGTCGTTTGTTTGAATTGGGATACATTGTTGGGCTCTAACCCACACAGAGCGCCTACATTTTGTTGGATTCAAGGGCACAAAAGAATTATTTCTTTTCAGTGTCCTTCTCGGACTTGGGGTTCTTGGCCCTTGCTACTCTATTGTTGTGTTTTCTAGCGGTGGGGCCAAATTAGGATTTACAATATTGTCCCAGGTTAACTGTTGCGAGGCTAGTCCATGTATGATAAGCAATTTAATAAATCCATGATGACTGATAACAATGCATGGGTCCTTGGATTTCCTAACTCGTCGAGCGACATCATTCAATAGAGAATTCAAATAAAATGGAAAATTAACTGAAATTTTCTGTTTTAGAATGGTTAACAATTTGATTTGACAGGGCTTTACCACATCCTAGCGACCATCGCATGTGATATACCATTGCACGATGACTGCCAATTCCTGCCAAGTCTATCTTAATGCTGAAGGGTGAATCCCTTTCCCTGTTCAGGTTAACTGCTCATCCGAGTCCTCGAACACTGCAACTGCATTGTGAAGAAGGACGTGCTTTTCTTTCCATTTGGTTCCCTCAGCTAGAAGTCGAGTGACTTTGGCTATGACCACTTCAGAAACTGTTATCTCCCTTATTTTGACTATGGTCCTGCCATTCTGCAAGATTTCGAGTCTCATTTATCGGTGAAATACCTACAATTTATTCAGATATTGCAGCCATCCTGTGTGCTCTAGAGTTTCCTAAGCCTGGTCCGATACCTTGAGTACTAAGGGCTCATTTTGGATAGCTCTTCCTTCCATGGATTCTATACCTATGACTAGTTCACTTGTATGCAATTATTTTACACTTCCGAAATTTAGAACACCAGCAGAGAACGTTAAAGCAATTAACAGAGAAATGACGATGTTTTGAGAATTAATATCATATTTAGTTAAGTCACTTTTCTCATCAACCACACTTAATACCGGATCATTATTCTACAGGCCAGCCATAATGGTTGTCGTTACTTCCCCAATCAGAAATAATTGCTAATTATTACGCATTCATAATCATCATGTAGTCCTTACCTGGAAGTTAATTCAAATGATTATCACACAATTATCCATAATTGTCACTCATGTCTTTCGTACACAGGCCATCCCCCCTCTGACAAGAAAAGGGCATCCACATCCTTCAAGCATGTGAAAAGCAAGCGAAAGCATTAGCAATTCATAAATGCCAGAAACCAATCTTAAAAAAACGACATGCTAATTAGTAAGGCAATTAAAGCAATACACGTCATCATATGTGAAATGGCCGAGAAAAAATTAAAACATGGATTTTAATTCATTATGACAAAATATTTTCACCATAAGAAGTATTAATAAAAAAGGCATAATTAGCAGTATGTATTAATGATTGTAAGAGTGTTGTTAAAATGGGAAATTCCCTTTGGAAACAAATCCATAGGTGGTAATAGATAGAAATCATCTGGCAGTGTAAGATGATACTCCAATACCACAAGTAGAGTTGCTTCTGCCAACAGGTGTTCATAGCCTTGACATGGTTGCTTTTTAACCCCACAAATGAGCCAGAGTCCTCCTTTTAGTATGTAGATGGTTCTTCTTTTCTTGTCATAAAGAGACCACTATGCTGACACGGTTACCAGTTGACCATAGTGCCATTCACCAAGATATAACAAGTGATAAGACTGGCTCGTGATGAGAACCCCTGTCCTTTTGATAGTTTTAACCATCAAGAAGGTCATTATCTTGGTTTGGTGGCCAAATTGGAATGTCCCCCATTACATCCTTATGAGCATGGTAGGTTGGCTCGAGATGAGACCCCCTATCCTCTTTAAGATAATTTTTTATGCATTTTCATATTTCATTATTCCCATTTTTCTGTTGAAATTTTTACTGTAACAAGAGGGAGGCTCATTTTCTCCTTAAGAGTGAGGGATGGTTTAAGAAGTAAAAATATGCCAATGAAGGTTTATACTCTTACTGCCATATCATCGTATCTGTTATCACTCATATTTTCCTTAGAAGTTATTGAAAAGAAGGAAAGGATCCGAGGTAACCACAAACCAACTTTTAGACTTAGGTGCTAGCCCACCTAGGTCTAGAGAGGGCTCTCTCTTTATGATTTAGCTATGTTTGAAAGGATTTTAGGCTAGTATTAATGTTCAAGGAGGTTCTTTTGTTTGAGAGTGGTGGAGTTCTGAAACAAATGGGCAAACTAGGATTTTAGGCCATTGGGCTATGGAGTCAATCAGGGATAATTCACTGGATTAAGTCAAATTGCTGAGGTATGAGTTCAACATGCAGGATAATAGAGTAAAAACAAGCTTTGGGGATTGAATGGGTGACATTTCTGCTCAAAACTAGAGGGCAATCAAGAAACCTCAAGTTAGGATTAGAAAGAGGAAAGGAAGATAGGTCAACTAGCAGAGGGCAATTAAGAATCCTATACCAGGGACTTATTAGAGAAAACTACAGGGATAAAGGAGCAATTAAGAATTCCTTTATCAAGATAGTTTAGAAGAAAACATATAGATGGTAGATTGTTGATAACAGAGAGCAATAAAGCTAATTCTGATATACTTTGACTATTTTACCATTTAGATTTTAGATGCATGAAACATTGAAACATATTGAAAACACATAAAATCACAAGGATAGAATACTTATTTGCAATTATACTGCACGAGAATCTGATGAAATGTCCTCAATTTTCATTCCTTTTCCAGCAAAAATCCAGATTTGAGTACAAAAGCTTTCTCAGCTTGATAGCATAGATTTACAGAGATGTTATAGAATCCACCCTCAATACTTCGAATGGAGAAGTATTTATACAAAAATTACATCAAAAATATTTCATAACGACATGAGATTTATTCTAGGGAATACAAAATATCTTTTACAAAAATATAGAGACAGATGTAAAACTGATTACTATTGTCCCTTTATTCATGGAAGAGCTGGAGGTTGAAACTTGAATTTTCCTCTTGCTGTTGCTTTAGTAATTGTGTGCTAGATCCTTGCTTACTTTTCCCTATTGATACTCTTTACCTGTTTACCAGACTTTACCTCAGTGAATATTTTCTATTTACCTCAGAGTTACCATAGTTAATTATAGGATATCAAGCATATTGGTCCACCATTCTTCATTTGGTATCTTCATCCTGATCAATTTCCTGTACACTTCATCAACTTTAGTGTATTTTGCAAAATTAGGCTAGACTGTGAACGGGTGCTTAACTTCATGCTCAATATAGAAAATATTTTCCAAACAATCATACAACACTTTTCCTATGGGTAGTGCTTTCACTATGGAAGAGTTGACTTGACTTCTGGCTTGTTTGTACAGTATTACAATTTAGTCATCATGAGTCATCAGCTTGTCATTTATGACCAATAGGTTTGGAAGTCCTTTATCCCTTAGAATGTTATATTTTACCATAAAATCATCTATGTCTTCTTGGATACTTTGATATCTTCTTTTTAGGTTAAGAAATATGTTCTTTTTGGTTAGAACTTTCTTAATTTCAAGGATAGTACCAGTTCAATATTCGATATCCCATTGTTCCTGCTATTGCCTATTTTGGTTATTCAAGAAGTTGATTAATTGGGTTGCCTCTTTAGGTTTCTCCCCCAATTCTTCCTTGGTCTTCTGTATAGCCTCTGTAGCTAGTTTCATTAACTCAGTCTATTCAAAAATGATATGAATAGCAGACCAAATATCATTGATAGAATCAATGATATTGGTCCATAGAATCTCTCTGATATCTTTTAATGGCTTTTCCAATGTTAAGTCATTCTCTAATATTTTAATTCTTTCAGCCAACCTTCTATTATTTCACTCTTCTTCAATGTAATTGATTTGTAATAGCTCACAATTGTTTTCCAAGCTGGTAATATTTTCTTTTAGTTTCTTTATTTCAGTTGCTTGGATTTTCATTTCTTCCATGGACTTTATTAAGTCCTCTGTTTGCTTTGTTGAAGTTGCTACTGCTTCTGATGTATTTTCTATTGTTGTTACTGGAAGAGCTGTTGCTAGAGGAACGTTGGGTGCTAAAGATGCTGCAATAGTAGCTGGCACTACTGTAGAAATTATGGGTATTACAGTTTGGGGCATGGTGGTCAACTCACCCTGTTTGGACTATAAAGCCTTTTCTAATTCCTGCTCTGTTTCTTTCAGCTGCTCATTCAACTTAAGGATCAAGTCCATAAGTTATTCCTCATTTTGATTCTCAATTACTTCTGTAGATTGTGGATGTATGAGGGGAGGGAGTTTGAGTTGTTTCCTGAGTGCAACAATGTCATCATTCTTTTTCTTTATCAAGCTTTTAGCTACTTTAACATCTTTGGGATCGTGTCCCAACTCAATCGCCAGATCTTCTAGTGATTTTATCCTTGTGTCTTTAGCCTGAAAAGAGGCTTTTTCCAACTATAGCTGTGTTGTAGTATTACTCAGAGAATTCTGCAACTAATGTGCAATGATGGCTTTACTGGTCAATGTAGAGTAGACCATCTCACCCGTCTACTTATGGAGCTCAATCTGATCAATTGGGTGGATGTCTCTGGAAAGAACTTCAAAATCTATTTTTAAATAATTGGCCATAGACTTTGGATGTTGTACTATTGGCTTCAAAAAGCTCATCTGCATCTTTCCCTCTTTGATGTCAAAGGCTGACATCAACCTTGTCTGATTTGTAGGAGCCATTTTCACATACTTGGCATAGGTTTGAGCTTTGAGCTGCTCATTCCTAGCCTTAATCTCTTTGTACTTTTCTTTCAAATCCTGGCTTTGCTCTGAAACTGTCCTTAGTGATGATACTTCTACACTTGCTCCACTTGACTGCGTGTTTAGTGCTTGTGTTTGAGAGGTAGATGGTGTCTCCCCTGCTAGTGTTGTCTGCATCGTGTCACTTCTTGTCTCTTCATATTCCTGCTCAGACAGAGGATTCAATCTCTACCTTTTCACATATACCTAGTCCAATGGCACTTTAGAGGGACTACCCTCACTCTTGCTTCTTTTTTGATTTTGTTCCTCATTAAGAGAGGTCTGGATTACTGGAGGGTTGCCCATGTTTGTATCCGTTTTGGTCAATTCCTCAGAAATGCTCTATGATCCTGAATCTTTTCTTTGTTCTGAAGTCTCTGCTTGTCCCGATATTTGTGCACTATTCTCATGTGTTGGTTACTATGAAGATTCTCCAAGCTCCTGAACAAAGGAATCCAGATCAAGTTGTCTTTCCAAATCTTTCATAATATTTTCTACTTCAACTTGTGTACTATCTTGTTCTATAAGCGTTCCCTCCACCCATTAATTTTTATTTTCATACTATTCTATCTCTGGAATTCTATGATGGAAGTAGGGGGATAGCTTATGCTTTTTCCTTCTGTAACAGATGAAGCTATGAGGATCATAAGGCCAGATGAAACTCTTTTTCAATCTCATTCTCTCAAGGATTTCCTCTGCCTCTTTCCCTGCTCTTCTGTTGTTTCAAATAAATGGGCCTAGGTGATCATTTATCCTTAAATGAGCATTCTTCTTGGCTTTTAGAAAGTGGATTTCATTAGAATTGATCATTTGGCCCGAATAATGTATTTAGTCAGTTTAAAGGGAGGCAGCTCACACCCATAAATCCTGATCTCGGTATGGTTCTGGTAAAAGTACCAGTCCCCAACCTTGTATTGCTTAGATAACTGAATAATTCTCTTAATATCATCACTGATTCTAGGAGGGGGACTTCCTATCAATGTGGTAGTTACTGGATGGACAAATTGATCAATAAAATCTGTGTAAGGATGAGGAGAAGAAGGAGAATAATGAAAAATGGAAGTCCAGAAGATGACTGACCTAGGGTTTCCTCTGGTGTCAAGATTTTGTACAAAGAAAGGGAATTTATCAGCTTGGTAGTAAAGGAAAAGATGATACAGGACTGAAGAATATTTGAATACCCTTTCATTCTCTAATATCATGAACTAGCCATGCATCTTATCAGCAATGAATGCAACATAGTCATATTTGCATGCAGGGGGTTGGCGAGGGTTTAAAATAGTCATGTAGGCAAAGTTCATTTCATCTACATACTCACTAGTGGTAAAACCCATAATGCAAGCAAACATGGTGACAATATCCCTACCCAAACTAGTAAAGGCACATGTCATGTAGGGAGGGGGGTCTTTTGATCTGTATTGTTCTTCAATGAAAGTTTGACTGACTTGGTTGATTTTAGCATTGGACAGCCTTGAAGATTTATCAAGTAAATCAGTAATGGAAAGGGGAGTGAGGTTCTGACCAGGCTGTAATTACAACATTTTGTTTATAGACTCAGCTGTAGTGGTGAAAAGAAATTCCTAGTTAGGGGACATTATAGCTCTCAGATTGGGGTTGTAGTTGGCATGGCATTGGTGGACAATGTCTCAGAAGATATGGACAGTGGGGAACTGATATTTCGGGAGGTTGGACTCCCAAAGACCTATTTTATCAGCATTGTTCAAATAATTGTCTCGATACCACAGTATAGCTTCAAGGGGGTTTCATCAAAAGTAAGGTTCTTAATTTGAAAATCTTTATTGGCCAAGGGAAGGTAGTCCAAATCCCTGTGGGGAGTAGTGATTGGAGCAACATTTAGGGCGACAAGAGCTTCCATCCTTGGTTCTTGTGGCTTCAAGGAAGGAAGTTCGGGTTTTCAAGACTTTTAGATAAAATAGGTGCTTGGGGAAGTCCTGGGACTAAGGAAACAACTTAATTATACTAAATTATTTGAGTTTAGAGAAATTTAGTGGTAGTTCAGTACAAAAACAGGGTTTCTGAGAAGGAAATGCGGTAAATACCTGTTTATGGTTGACTGTCAGGACAAATGGCTACGGTGAAGGCTTTGCAGGGTGTGCGTAGTAGTCTGCAGTGGCTTGGAGTTCAGCACTGATGGCGGTTGACAGTTGAGAGTCAATTGTTGGCTTGGACGTACTCTATGCGTGCATGGAAGCAAAACTTTCTTTTCTCGGAAAAAGGGGAAAATAATGCGTATTTTTGTTTTTATGCCCAAAGTAAATTATTTTTTGGATTTTGGTAGGTGAATGGGAAAACAACAGGTTGTTTGATTAACCGGTAGGACACTTTGTCATTTAGTGGAGGCAGTAAGCGGGATTCATCGCACCGCTCTTGGGAGGTTGGTGGTTTTGGTAGAGGGTCGCGCGATGCCACAAATGGGATGAAAAGTAGCATTAGCGAAAAGTCAAAACAACTTTCATCGCATGGTTAACATTCAACCAAAAGGCCCACGTGATATGAGTGAGAGTTGTTGGATGAGGGAGGGCAGATCGAATCACGGTCGGTGGCAGAAAGTGTTAGCGAGTTAATGGAGGGGGCCTGCTGCATAATTACAATAATTAAAATGACTTAATTATATCGGGGATGATGGTATTGGCGAAGAGGTTTATTTCATTAGTCCCGATGACTAATTAATCCCTTTTTTAATGCGTCGGGGGTTTCACTCTTAATCAATCACGATTCTATTAACTAATCCAATTTAATTAACTTTATTTATGGTTTATTTTCAAACCATCGGGAGGGGATATTTATTTGTTTTGGGATTATTAGTAATAATACGGGAAAGGGTAATTTCTTTTGGGAGTTAAATAATAAGAATTAAGAGTTAATATAACCATGGTAAAGTAAATGCATTAAGTAAATGTTTCCGAAAATACATTCATTATCGAACATTATGACTTAGGCTAAAATGTGTTTGGGGGGTTTTTATAAAGAACCTTTATTTTTCCTAAGTAAAAGAGTGGTTTTACCTTAGGAAAAGGATTTGAAGGGAATAAATGAATTATGAAGGGGGTGAATTTTGATGAAGGGTTTTTAGCACTTAGGCCTTACAAGTTATTGGGCTGAGGGTCCGGTCCCTCCAGAAGTCAGAGAAATGATATGAGCCTCTTTAACTTTCAGGTTGTTGGTGCCTTTGGTACTTACGGGAAATTAGTAAAATTCAGGGAAAAATGAGTGAGGAAGTTAATTAGTTTGATTTTGTCCATGATGTAAATGTATTCATTGTCATCCATATCTTTAAGTTCTTTTGATGATGAAATTATACGACTTGAGCTTTTAACTTAACCATTCATCATACATAATTCTGCAACCAATCATCCACTTACCCACCTACACATCATACCATTTTTACTTCTTTTATTAGGGTGCACTTAAACTGGAAAACCCTTATCAAAACCTTTTCTTTTCTTTTACAATGGTATTCTAACTAAGTCTAACCTTATTACATCCAAGGGCTCAGATTAAATTGTTGAGCTCCTTTATTCACTCAACCTATCTACTTATCTGCCAAGATTAAATAGTTTTGTCAGATTTTATTCTCTATCTCTAAGCATGAAATTGAAAACATGGAATAACCTAGTTTAAACTATTTGGTTACCATGGATTGTGGCATAAGTAACAAGTTGCACACAATCTTTATTATACAAAAAGTAAAATAGCAGTGGCATTTTGACTTGCACACTTTTATGGTCTTTTTTCGTTTTCTTTAGGGTTCATTTCCTTTCATTTTTTGACCTTTTTTTTGTTCTATTTTCCCTTTGATTTTTTTTTAAGGCATACCCTCTTTACATTTTTTAATCTTTTTCATTTTTTTTTACAAATATGGAAAACATTTGCAACAAGCAAAGGTATGTACATATTTCAGAGCTAAACCAAGTCAATCATGATATATGACACCTATTGGTATAGGAACATAACAGTGGCTCCACATGGGGATGGCTTTTCTTGGTGGAAAGTCAAGAACTGTAGATCAATGGCCTTTGAAAGACTTTGATTGTGCTTTGTAGATCTCCTTTTCCCTGCTTCTTTATTAGTATATGACAGTGATACTTCTGAAGCTTAGGGCCTTCTCTTCGAGCTTCAACTTCAAAACTTTTACCATCCAATCAACACTGAACATTATGAAGGATATAATATGTACAACTGAACTAGAAAAATTAGTAAATTAGGTCAATGTAGTGCTTTAACATCCAACCATTGACAGGTCCTCCTTCGATCTCTGCACCATCCAATTCTTAATAGAATATGAATTATTTCCTCTGAAGGCATATATTATGTAGGGACCTTCCCATAGGAAGTCAAACTTCCCATGTTTCCCTTTGTCCTCTCTCCTTGAATCCCACTATAACACTTTGTCTCCCAGATAGAAGTCGTCTACTTTGGTCCTTTTGTCAAAATTCTTCTTAAGTTTTCCTTGAAGTACTTGGGCTCTGTTGTATACTTCCTCCCTGGTTTGTTGTAAATGGATAGCCTGGTTGGTTCTCCTCTGTATATCATTTGGTTCCACTTGGGCTTCTTGAAATAATTTCATGACTGGAACTCCTAAAGATGAGGGGAAAACTAGCTCCATTCCATATAATATCTCATAGGGACTGGTTCCAATTGATTTCTTAGTTGTAAGCCTATCTGCCCACAAAGCATTGGTTAATTTCTTGTTCCAAGTTTTCTTATTGTCTTCCAATAATTTTTTGATAATATTCATTAGACTTTTATTGGAGGATTTTGTGAGTCCATTCCCTTGAGGATAGTAAGTTGTGGAATGACCGAGTGTTATATGATACTTGTGACAAAAATCAATCATTTTCTTTGACTTGAAGGTTGTAGCATTATCTGTGATAATTTTGTTAGGACAACCAAACCTAGACAAAATATTAGACTCTAGAAAACCTATTATTACAGTATTAGTGGCCTATCTAGAGGGAATAGCTTCTATCCATTTGGTAAAGTTATCAGTTGCGGTGAGTATCCATTTATGCTGAGCAGAAGAGGGTGGATGGATTTCTCCAATGAAGTCAAGACCCCATTGTTGAAAAGGTTTTTCTGTGGAAATAGGTTTCAAAGGCAAGGGTACAAATTTTTTTTTGCCTTCGAAGATCTGACACTTGTGGTAGGAAGTTACAAATTTTTTTAGTTCTATATAACCCTGGAGGAGCTTGCAAGTTTTGTAGAACATATATAATATTAGCATACCAGGGGGAATCTAGAAAGGGTTGGCTGATCTATGGAGTCACCATCCCTTGTTCGTTATCTAGTTTTGCAATTAGATTTATGTATAGGGTTTGGAAATTTGTTTTTGCCATAAGTTTGGCCAGCCCTTGACCTTTATTTAACTTGTTATGTCTTATCTCTATATCATACTCTAAAATAGTAGCTATCCATTTTCCCCTCTTGCCATCAACTCCATCCTGTGTCAGGATATCTTTAACTACAACATTGGGAACATAAGCTACTACATGAGAATACAAAATATACACTCTGAAATTTTTAATAGCTTTTACCAAAGAAAAAGCTTGTTTCTCCATTATTTTATATTTTAATGAGGCATCTCTAAGGGATTTACTAAAAAAGGCTATTGGTTTTTCACATCCTTGATCATCCTTTTGTAGTAAAACTGCAGCTATGGTGTGTTCTGATGCAAAGGAAAAGATAATGAAGTCTCTGTCAAATTTTGGGCTTGTGAGGATTGGTGTTTGAGTTAAGGATAACTTTATTTCTTTGAATGATTGTTTAGACTCTACTGTCCACTTAATAGTCAAATATTTTTTCAACATGTTATTCAATAATCTAATTAGTTCAGCTAAGTTAGAGATGAACCTTCTTAAAAATATTATTTTTCCTAAAAATGCCTGAAATTATTTAATGTTTCTTAGGTGAGGTATTTGCAAAATTGCTTCAATCCTGGTTGGGTCAATCCGGATTCCATCTTTAGAGATAATGTGGCCTAACATTTTTCCTCCCTCCAAATCAAATAAATATTTCTTTGGGTTCAGAGAGATGCCAAATTTTCTGCATTTAAGAAAAACTTGCCTGAGTTGATCCAGGTGATGTTGATCTGACTTTGAAAAGGCTATTATATCATCAAGGTATATAGCCAGGAAATCATGGATTTCCTTTGCAAAGGAAATATCCATTGCCCTTTGAAAGGTGCCCCCTGCATTTTTCAATCCAAAGGGCATTTTGACATACATGAAGGTGCCCCATGGTGTTGCGAATGCAGTTTTTGCTTGATCATCACGATGGACTAAAATTTGGTTGTAGCCTGAGAATCCATCTAAAAGTGAAATCCTTGTAGAACCTACTACCCTTTGCAGTATGTGATCCATTTTAGGTGAGGGATAGTTGTCTTTGAGTGAGACTTTGTTCAAATTTCTAAGGTCAACACATAGTCTGATTTATCCTATTTTCTTTCTTGTAGGGACAAGATTAGACAACCAATCTGAAAACGTAATGGGAGTAATGATTCCAGCTTCATTCATTCGTTTGATCTCTTTTTCAATGGAAGGTAATAAAACAGGATTAATTCTTCTTAGCTTTTGCCTAAAATCTTTCTGATCTTCTTTCAAAGGGATAATGTGTTGTATGATACTGGTATCATAGGATTTTAAGTCTTCATAACTCCAGGCAAAAACATCCTGGAATTCTTTCATTAGCTTGATATATTTCAGTTTTTCATCAAGGGGTAATGATTTGGAAAATTTTATCAGTTTAGGATACTCTTGAGTTCCTATGTTGCATTCTTCAATGTCTTCTTTCAAGGGCTCCATCTTAGGCTTTTTAGGAATATCATTAGAGTCAAATAAGTCCTCCAAAGGAGTTAATCCCTTGGGTAATTGATTACCTTTGATATTTATGACTTTAGTTTCATCATCAATTATCACGTCAATATCCATTTGCTTTAAGTCCTGAATATCTGTTCTCATGAATTTAGTAGGGTGAAGCATGTTCATTGAGTTTTCTTCCAATTTGTTAATGTCTAACTCATTAGTGTGATCAAAATCTAAAACTATGTTTACATCTATATTAATGCTAGCAAATTCGTCATCTAATGTTAGAAAGTTATTAATCTGCTTATCGTTTTCAAAAACTTGCTAGTTCTTAAGATTATCAGATATAACTGGCCCATGCATAACCTCAGCAGTATACTGGTGATTAGGTTGAAAAGGAAATTTATAGGTGCTGACAAACATAGCTAGGCTATGAGCTTGCATGTTATGTTTCTAGGAATAGTTGCAAGCTTGGTTTCTAAAAAAGTGTTAAGGATTTCTACAACTGTACCTCCGTAAAGTCCTAATCTAGGGTCTTTGGTTATGTAAAATCCATTAATCTATTTAACTATCAGTTTAGAATCTCCCATGATTGATACCCTTATAGCTCCTAATCCTTTGACTAGCTTGAGGCCTAGCAGGAGTGATTCATATTCTGCCATATTGTTTGTGCATTTGAAATTTAACCTATAAGTGTTTCCCTCTGCATGATAATTTTCTAATTTATAGATCCATACCCCTACACCTGCACCTAGTTTGTTTACTGAACCATCAAACTCTAAATGCCATAAGATTTCATCTTCATAATTTGTATTAAGAGTAATGGGATCTTTCTTAGCTAAGGTATCTGGATTTTCTTTTTCGTCTGATATTTCTTGAATTTGGATAGTTAACTTTTCTTTTACAATTTCTTTTGGTTCTGCTGCTATTTCTTTGAATTTTTTAATTTCTTTTGGTTCTGCTGCTCTACCATTTGGAATGTCATCTAAATCAGCTTCTTCATTATAGAGAATAAAGGAATCCATATCAGAATGCATTGAGTAAATGGGAAAGTTTTGAGGCTTCTCCAGACTACTCACTACATACTTCAGTAAAGTTTCTCTATATAGCTTCTTTGGTTGTCCAAAAACAGATATGGTAGCATATGACATGTCTAATTGTAGAGACGCCTGAAGTTTTGCACCCCAGGATCTAGACAACAATAGGCCATACTTGGGTGGAATTTCTACTACCACTATGTCCATGAGTATAGTTTTGGTAGGGTATTGAACCAAAGAGACACATAAATCCTTTATAAGTCCTAAACACCTCACTTGACTGGAATCAAAGGAAAATAAATCTCTATAGGGTCTAGTGATGTTTAAGTTAAGTTTCTCCATAACAGACTTGGGTATGAGATTGTGCAAAGCACTAGAGTCGAACATGGAATTGTGCAAAATCTTGTCATGGATATTGAGACTGACATAGAAGGGTGGTATCCCTCCTTCTAGTGGTTTCCCATTTACTTCAAGGCCAAAAATCAACTCGGGTTGTTCATCAAAGAGATTTACAGAATCTACATTTTCAATGATATTTAATGATTTGTTTATCTAAGACCTATAAATATCATGTTTTACCAGTTCTGTCAGAGGAACTGAGATTTTAAGCTTGGCTACCTCTTCTCCAAGATTAAAGGGTAGGATTACTTTGTCTGTTTGAATTTTTGGATTTCTAGCAGCAGCATTTTCTATGTTTTCTTGTCTTTCAAGATTTGGGACATCCTTTGCTAATTTTTCTAACATGGTCTTTGGAGACTCTTCCACTGTTTCCTTGGAGGGAAGTGAAGCGGAAGGTTGTTCATTGTTGGGCCGATTATTAGAAACATCTTCTATGGTGGGGCTAGAGGGGTTTTGATTTGTTCTTGAAAGGATCTGAAGTGTTTTTGTCATTGGAACTATTTTACCCTTTTGAGGTTGAGTAGGACCTGTTTTCTGGTTGGTTTCTAGGGCATCGGTACTTTTTTTTCTTCTTAAATTATACTGCTTATGTACCTCAAAAATAGCATATTTATATTCCTATCTGAAATCAAATGACTCTCCTATTTGGGTTTTGAATTGTTGCAGCATATGGGACTCTTGGTCATCTTGAGTTAGGAAGACATCTTCCTCATCATCTAGACCCATTAAATTTATTTGTGTCTGGTTCAGGGTCTTCTGAATTGGAGGTCTCTGCATAGTTTTCTTGGAAAGGTGGCCTGATATTCTGATCAGGAATATTTTTTTGCAACATTTTGGTTATGATTTTTCCTAAAGTTAGGATTTCTCCCTGAATTAGCCTGTTGGTCGTCCCAAGGAGATTTCCTTTCAATAATTTCAACTCTATCCAATAATTTGTCCATTCCTTTGACAATAGCATCAAGCTTTTGTTCAAATGGTGTACTTTCATCTTTTACATGTATTCTTCTTTCATTTCTAACTTTGGCTCTTTTGGAAAGTAGGTTAGCCTCAACACTTACTGCCACACTCTGCATTTCCTCCAGAGTGGGGGGATTTCTCTCCCTTAACTGGAAAGCCATATCTGAATCAAATCCGTAAGGAAATTTAATCAGGGCTAAGCCCAGTGGGGGCCTAAAGTCTACTAGAATAGCACTATAAACACTATTGAACCTTGTTATAGCTCCAAATCTCACTATTATGGTTTGTGATGCTGCACTCATGGCCTAGGGCAACCCCTCCTTCCAGACCTGGTCCAAAATCTAAAAAACAGTGTTTTATTCCCTCTACGCGACATTGCCCTGAGTTAAACGCGTGTGTACGCGGGTTCATATATACCCAACCCGCGTATATGTATTAAAACACTTAAAAAATTATATAACTCCTTATTTTTGGGAGGAGATCGCGGGTTTTACCTGCTGATCACCTGTTAGTGCCCGTGGCCTCAACTGTCCCCAACCAATTCCTAACTAAAAAACTACTTTGGAATTGGTATAAAAAGACACCAAAGGGAAGGCCT
>APFE030755007.1:1126-45682 GCA_000404065.3 Pinus taeda
GCCCCTATTGCCCCCATATTGTTATTATTGTGCCCCATAGAATCCCTCTATTGTTATTTTTGTGGCTTTATATTATTATTATTAGGTCGGTTGGGTTATATTGTGACTCCTTAGACTCCTATATATAGAAAGGAGGTTTGTCATTTCTATTATCTAAGAATTGTTCATTTATGTAATGTAAAGGAGGTTGCCCCCTCAAAGAGGCTGAATTCTAAGGTGTTGATCTATCTTTTCTATCTTTTCTTGAGCTGGTTTCATAACAGCTGCTAAGAAGTTCCAGTAGAGGATGCACCAACTCTTGTTTGTTGAGGTAGCTTGAAAGATACCTGTCCGAAAGAGTCCAGGTCAAGAGTTTTTTCAAAGTCTTTCATAGCATTTTTCATTTTCGCTTGCTCAGTAATCTCTTCTACTAGTGTACCCTCTATCTAGTCATCTTGATTAGCAAACTGTTCAATTTTTGGGGTTCTATGATGTACATAAGCTGACAGCTTGTTTCTTACTTTTATGTCACTTATAAAGCTATTTGGGTCATATGGTACCCACCAAAAACTTTTCTTCAATTTAAGTTGTTCCCCTAATATCTTATCAGCATCTTCCCATGCCTCCCTCTTATGGATGACAAAATGGCCTAATTGGTTTTTAATTCTCAGCTGAGCCTTTTTCTTTGCACTACAAAAGTGGGTTAAATCTGCATTGATAAGCTGCCTGAAATACTCTAGTGAAAATAGTCTCATAGGCACATATTTGGGCAGCTTGTAAGGGCACATTTCACAGCCATATATTCTTATTTTAGTGTGATTCTAGTACAAGTACCAATCACCTATCTCGTACTATCTGGAAAGCTGTAAAATCCTCTTTATATCAGCAGAGAGCCTAGGAGGAGGAGCTCCTATCAATAGCATGGTGGCTGGATGTACAAACAGGTCAATGAATTCACAATAGGTATAAGGGGATTCATGGACGTTGTGGAAGACTGAGGTCCAAAAGATTACAGACCTTCGCTCTCCTTTAGAATCCAATTTCCTAATGGGAAATGAAAAGCTATCAAGTTGATAATATAGCAGAAGGTGGTATATGAATGAAGTATACTTGAAGACTCCTTCTCTGTCCAGACTTATGAATTGCTCATTGATTTTGTTAGCCATAAAAGTGCCATAGTCATACTTGACAGCAGGGGGCTATCCTGGAGTGAATATTGACAACAAAACTAAGATGGTCTCATGAACAAATTCACTGGTTTTAAACCCCAAGATGAAGGATATCATATCAATTATAAGTTTTCCTATTTCAGTGAACTAGACATGCAAATATGGGGGTGGGCCTTGGGGCCGACACTCTGGTTTCATGAACATTTGAGCAATACAGGTTAATTCTGAATTGGGCAATTCAGTGCCTTGCTCAAGCAAAAATCCCATGGAAAGAGGAGCCAAAGGCTGAGTGGGTTTGAACTGTAACATCTATTGATGGATTCAGCAGTTATGTAAAAAATGACAGTTTGGTATGGGGTTATAACTGATTTAGTGACAGGGTCATAATTGGCACAGGATTGGTGGATAATATCTGGAAAAACATTGACTGAGGGAAGGTAATACCTGGGCCGATTAGATTCTCATATTCCATAGATATCAGAGTCACTTAGATAACTATTCCTAATTCGGAAAAATTCCTGGAGATGGTTCATGAGGCCAGTTAACTCCTTTATTTGAATATCTCTGTCAACCAAGGGTAACCAATCTAGGTCTTTATGAGGTGCATTGAGGGGTGTGACGTTCAGGGCTATGGGAGCCTCCATCTTTGGTTCTTTGTGTTTTCAAACTGGAGGTTGGGCTTCTGTGGAAAAATGGGAAAAATAGCAATTCTAGGTGTCTTTGTTTGAGAGTTAAAGACTGCTTCTAGCTTTAAATTGGCTTTCTTAGGTAAAATTTCTAGAGGAAAATCGAAATTACAGGGTAACTAGTCAAATGGGTAAATACCTGGCTGAAGGAGACGATTTGTACAATTGCAGGTTGAAAAGATTGATAGCAAAATGCGTCGCTAGAGCTTGTTGGCAAGGTGGCAGACTGTAGGTTCATGCAATCACCCGGATGTAATTTGCATGAAAGATAGTTTGTAGATGAAATGAATGAAAATTACATTTTTCCCGAGATTTTAACAAAATTTGGCTTTGGCGGGTGATTTTGGCATTTATTGCATGGATGACGTCAGCTAGATTGGACGTGTTGTCGTTTAGTGGAGGGGTGGATGGTGACATGGTTGTGACATGGTGGTGATGTCAGCGAAAGCTCAGTGGGAGGGCAGTAAGTTGTTTTGCCCACACCACTTTTGGGGTCAGGCGATTTGGGTGGGCAGGCAATGATCATCGCGGGAGTGTGACGCATGTCCACAGTATGGGAGCAATACCATCGTCTCCTCAGGAGATAAATGTCAGATGGAAGGGGGGTCACGATATAATAGTGGGCCATTGGATGAGCGGGCCCAGATCTGATGGCTGGTGCTCAGTGGAGATGGCGGGGATTTAAACAGTAGGCCCGACGCATTAAAATATGTTTTTAATGGTATTGGGGTAGATTTGATTGGTTAGCATGGTGAGTTTAGTTATTAATTAACCAAATGTTAATTAATCCTTTGAAACGCGTGGGGAGGGTTCTTAATGGTTTTCGGATAAACCATTAATCCCTTTGTATAGTGACTATGGTTATAGCTAACCAGGGGTGGGAATATTCATATTTTTTGGGGTTTTCCGCATATATTTATATAATACGGGAGGGGAACAGATTTATAAGGATTTAAATAATATATGTTAAGAGTTAATATGAATTTTGAAATGCAACTAAAAGTGCTAAGTTAAACTTATGCTTTTAAAGGGAAAAGGGTTTTTGTGATATTTGTACAATTTCTTTAGTAAAAGGGGTTTTACGTAGGCATTTTATGAAATGAGGTAAGTGGATTAGTGATATTAAGCAGATATTAATATCTCTGGGGGGAAATTAGTGAGTGATTGGGGAGAAGTATGAAGGGGAGTTAGTAATGACATCTGCCTCGCCTGAGCTGCATCATAGTATATGCTTTGCACCTGTGATAGGGATAAGATTAACACCTTTTTGGAAACAAAATCAATCACAAGAGTGCTTCTGCAACACCATCTACCTGCCCAACCTGCTTTTCCTAACATTTCTTCTTCTTTCTTTGGCTGCATTTGAACTGGAAAGCCCTCATTCTCTTCTTTTCCTTTTACTTCAGTCCTATCTAGATCTACCCTTATAACATCCACAGGCTCAGGTTTAACAATTGAGCTCCCTTGCTTCTCTATCTATCTAGTTGTCTACCAATATTGAATAGTTTGGATAGATCTTATTCTCTATCTCTAAAACAAGCAAATTCAACCGTGAACTAGCCAAGATTAAGTTGTTTGGCCATCCATCAATGGTGGCATAAGTCAACAAGCTGCACACCATCAAATTACTACAAAAATGGAATAGTAGTGGCCTTTTGGACTTGCCCACTTTCCTGGTATTTTTTTTGGGGTTCATTTCTTTTACTTTTTGACCATTTCATTCTTTTTGCCCTTTGATTCTTCTTTTAGGGCATACCCCCTTTAAATTTTTTTAAATTTTTGATTTTTTGACAATATGGAAAACCTTGGCAACCAAACTAAAAGGTATGAACATATTGCAGAGCCCATCAATGTCAATCATGAAATATGACACCTATTGGTATACGAACATAACAAGTTCTACCCTCTTCTCGAGAGGAATTTGGAGTCTCTTTGGATGTGGAATCTTCTAGTCATGCATGTTCCTGGGACAAACAAATTCCTCTGAAACATGACTGTCACATGATTGTATATTGATCACTGATGATATATTGATCTCTAAGCCCTATTCAATTCCTAATTTATGTAATTCAACATGTTCACATTCCTCAATCCTTCAATTTCTCCTCGGGTGTAACACCCCACCACACATTTACCCACTTTCAAAATCTATGAAGGTAAACATGAGTTCAGTTCTACTATAACAAGACCCAACCTCCAAGTTCCAGTTACGAAAGTGGGGCCCAGAAACTAAAATCTTATTACCATCTCTCGGTGACTACATATCACTTAGGGGCCTGAGAACTACCCCAACTGATCAATCCCTAACTTGTAACTCTTTTTAATTCACCTAACTCCACAATTGTATCCTTGACACCTCTTGTATGTGGTTATGAGACCCCAACCTCACCCACAAGCCTATCTCCCAATGATTATGACCCAAAATCCCTTGTTCTGTGCATGTGGTCATGAGACCTATGCAAATTTTTTAGGAAAGCCTCAAGATCACAACCTAAAACTATTTGTAAGTTTCCAGAAACATAAATAGGGTGATAACAAGGATAACCATTCAAACATTGAACAAGATCTTGACTAGAACATGACTAGTACATGATAGACATTTCATCAAGTAAATGATAAACATATAAGCCAGAGGTCATGAATGCATATCTGATCATAAAATTTTGAACTTCACCTGAGAATAACCAAGAAGCATTATATCCTCACAATATAGTTGCAACAACGCTTGTTATCCCACACATTCATCTACTATTCAAATACTTATCAAATCTTGAACAAGATCTATAACTAGAGAACATCAAAGAACCATGCATATAACTAGGATATAACTAGGAGAAGAACCATGAAAAATATTCCATAAAATCATCATCATAACAAGTAAAATTTCTCATAGATCATAATAGGAAAATAAATAATACTAACTATGAAAATTCCAACCAAGTCGGGGACTTCCACATACCACCCAACCATAGATTGGGATAAAACAAATCTTTATTTTATCAAATCACCCTCATTGCATATTCAAAGCATGAATGTGGGATCTCATCCGATAAAACTAGACATAATCAAACATGGAGTCAAGAGGTTAAACAACCTCCACCCTCAAGCGACCATTATCCCACCTCAACTAGTCCCAAGTCACAAAACCAAACCAACCCCAAATTCCTTAGAATTCTTTCAACATTCCTTGAAGAATTTTCATGTCTCCACCAACCTATCAAGGGCTTCCTAGAGAAAACCATATCCACACCCAACCCTTGGGATTTTCCTAATACCATGTCACACAATTCCAAAACGTTTTAGAAATCTAAATTTCAACCAAGAATGAATCCCATAAAACCATTGTTATCCAGGAAATGATAAGGAAAATATGAAACCACCATCAAACCAAGAAAAAACCATGCCAATGACAAAAACTGAACTAAATAAACGGATGCATGTACCATGCAATCACATTTGAGCAAGAAAATTACACATGCAACCTTTTACCTACAAAATCCTCCTCCTAAAGTTATTGATCCATCCTTCTCCTTGCGCTCCCTTTGTTTCCTTTGTTTTCCTTTCCCTTCCTTCTCCAAATCCAAGTGAATGCTATAGTGCTCCAAGAACACTCTAACATTGCTAAAGTGTATGAGAGTGTAAGGACAGAACCAAGGTTGAACTGTAAAAATCTAAGCCAGAAAGTGTGAGCCATTTCACTGATGCCTTTTTTCAATGATCTCCCATTTTCACTCACATTCCTCCATTTTTCCAGTAATTTCCCTTGCATTCATATTTGTGTCTCTTCATCTCCATTTTTTCTCCAATTTTCGTTATTTCTCATAATTTAATGCCATTTTTTTCCTATTTTCCTTTACTAATGCCTTTTCCAAATTCCATAGCCATTAATAAACCACCAGTGATTCCCACTAGAATGTTTTACTGAGATTTATATTTTAATACATGTCCCATGACCTTGGTCTTATTATCTTGCCTTCAATATCCTTTATTACATGAAACTTTAAAGTGTAGTTGTTACAAACCCCTCCCCCTTTGGGGAACACCGTCATCGATGTTCTATGACACCTATGACCAAAAAGCTACTGAAAAAATCATATTGTCTATGGAGCTTTATAACATAGCTTAATGCAATATTTCAAATGACATCCTGTTGAAAAAAATATAAATATCTTGTCTATTAGACCTTTATAACACAACTCACTACCGTATTTATAATAACAACCATATAGGCATATATACCAAAAACTCATTTTCTTCAACCAACAAATAAAAAATTTGCTTCTCATCAATCATCTCCCCTCTATCTTCATCGGGCCCAAAGTATTTCGATTGTACTTTAACTTGCTATATTGCTTGGTTTCAGAGAATATGTTGGTTCTAATACAAAATGCATTGAGATTATGGTTGGAACTCTCCCTTTGGTTTGACCTGCAATACAAACCAATCAGTCACATGATCAACATCTTGTACATATCTCTTAAGCAATGAAATATGGAAAACATCATGGACTTTCACTATTGGCGGTCATGCAAGTATGTAGGCCACTAGTCCACTCCTCTCAAGGATCTCAAAAGGACCACAATATTGAGGTGCCAACTTGGCACGTGACATAATACTCAAGGAACTCGTCTTGGGATTGACACACAAGTACACATGCTCCCCAAACTGAAACTCCTTGAAGGATCCATTTTTGTTTGCATCTCTTATGCCTATCATGTGCTTCTTTTAAATGTCTCTTCATAACTTGCATCTCTTGCTCCATCTCAACCAACATATCCAATCCAATAAACACCTTGTTTAGTAGATCACTCCATCTGAGGGATTGTTACAGCTCCACTTGTGAAGAGCCTCAAATGGACTCATCCTCGAGGATTATTCATACCCATTATTATATGCAAAATATAGTAGTGGAAGATACTCCTCCCACTTCCTTTGTGTATGCATGACATACATCCTCAACATGTCCTCAAGAATCCTTTTAGCCCTATTTTTTTTCATCTGTCTGTGGATGATAAGTTGTAATGAAGACTAACTTTGTCCATAAGCCTACAAAGAACTCCTTCCTAAACCTACAAATGAACTTGGAATCTCTATTCGATATGATATTCTTCGGAACACCATGCAATCTCAATATCTCCCTAATGAAGATTTGAGATATCCCATTAGTTGAATTTGTAGACTTCACTACAATAAAGTGAGCTACCTTACTCAACATATCAATGACAACAATTAGTGAATCATGTGGCTTTGATTTCCTCATCAAACCTATAATGAGTTCTATGGAAATGGCATCTCATTTCCATTCTCGAATCGAATTCAACTGCAATAGATTAGCTGGGTGCTTACACCCATCTTTCACCTGCTGATAGTCAAAAAATATAGCAACAAACTCAGCCATCTATTTCTTAGATTTCAGCCAATTATAGAACTTCTTAGTAGCGGTCAAAGTCTTATGATATCCTAAGTGGCCTTAATATGTCTTGACATGAAACTCCCTCAAGATGAGCTTATTCAAGTCACAACTATCTAGAACATAAATCTTGTTCTTGAATCTGATCAAGCCATCTTCCATGAGGTGATACTCCTCATCTCTATCACCTTCACCATGTTCTTGCAACCTTTACTTCAGACGTTGGTACCTATCATCATGATATACTACCTACAAGATTTGTCCGTGTCAATTTGTCCCATAAGATTTCACAACTAAAATATGATTTACCTACACTCTCTTACCGAGAGAATCTATAACCCTATCTTCCTTTCCCTTAATGTATCTGATATCAAAGTCAAACTTACTGTGGATATCCAACCATCTAGCATGCCTGACATTCAAATTAGGTTTTTCAAACAAGTATCTCAATCCACTATGATCACTCATCAGAACAAAGCTACTGCCAAGAGGATCATTCCTCCACACCTTTAATGCATGAACGATAGTTGCTAAATCAAGATCATGAGTTACATAGTCCTGTCATTCTCATTCCACTTCCTTGACTCATAGCATACCACATATCCTTCTGGCATGAAGAATCTACCAAGTCCTTTCTTACAAGCATCTATACAGACTACAAACTCCTTATCATGATAAAAAATCTTCAAAACTGGATCATTTGTAAGAAAATGCTTCAACTGCTCAAAACTAGTTACTCCTCACTTTATTCAAACTCATTTCCTTTTTTATACAATGATATGACAAGATACTCTGTAATAACCTTCTAGTCCTATGAATGATCTAACCTCATCCATATTCATAGTAGTTGGCCACTCCATGATAACTCTAATGTTTTCTAAGTTTGTTGTTATATCTTCGTTGGAAACAATATTCTCCAAGTAATGGACCTAAGACTAAAAGAAATTGCACTTGCTAAGCTTGGAAAACAACTGATGCTCTCTCAACAATCTCAACACTTCGAGAAGGTGCTCTACATGCTGCTCCTCATTAATTGGAGTATATTAGTATATCATTAATAAGAATATAACAGACTTTTTTAAGGGCATAACACATTATTCATCAAGCACATAAAGGTGGCTGGAGAATTAGTAAGACCAAAAGGAACCACCACAAATGCATATTGCCCATACCTAGTATGAAATCTGGTCTTCTAGATGTATTTCTCTTTGATATTCACCCAATGATATCATGATCTCAAATAAATCTCTAAATACATTGCTACTCCCTTCAGCTGATAAAAAAGGTCACCAATGTGGCAACAAGTACCTATTATTGATGGTCACCTTGTTCTACTAACTGTAAAAAATTCAGAATCTGAGAGTACCATCCTTCTTGTTTAAAAACTACATTGGTGCACTCCAAGGCGACACATTTGGCCTTATGTATCATTTATCAAGCATTTCCTTAAGCTACAAATTCAATTCCATTAACACTGGGCTACTCATCCTATAGGGTGCCTTTGATGCTGGTGTTGCTCTTGGTACCAATTCCATTATGGGAATTTTGAGGTCTAAAATGGGTCTCCTAAGAAAAATGTACAACCAAAATAAACTTTATAAGAACCAATGGGATTCAAGATGATGATATCAACCATCGGGAATGATTCACCATTTTTGGAGTATAAAGGTAAAATATTAAAAAATAATAAAATAATAAAACTACTTTTTTAATTTGTATTTTCAACTTATCTCCCTAATTGTTTACTCAAATTTTGAGCAGGATTACTCATTGCATGCAAAATTTAATTCTTCATCCAACGAGTAGCCATATTTCATACTTTGAATTGACCATGCTACATGAAAAATGAGAAATACATGAAAAAACGTGATTGTAATGACATTTTTCATGTATTTCTCATTTTTTATGTACCAAGATCCATCAAATGTATGAAACATGGCTACTCCTTGGATGAGGACTAAACTACATCGAACTAGTGTTTCTGCTTGAAATTTGAGTGAACACATAGGGGGATAAGTTTAAAGTATGAGTTGAAAAAATAGTTTTTTATTTGTTCCCTCTAAAATTTGATGATGTAATCTAATCTTATTTTATTATTTCCAACATTATTTTATAATTTCTTTAGGAGGCCCATTTTAGACCTCAAAATTCCCCTAATGCAATAGATAAATCCACTTCCCTACGAGGAAGTAACTTTGAAATCTTTGCAGGAAACACATCTTGAAAATGCTACAAAATAGGATACCTCATCAGGACTTCATCATCCTTAACATCCTTCCCTTTGTCAGTGGAAATTTGCATTGCACGAAATACACACCCTTTCCTCCAATTTTGCTTAGCTTTCATGGCTATAACCATTCTCATTGATGTAGGTTTCTTCCTTCCCTTCAATATTCTCTTTTCCCCATCATCGTCAAGGCATAAAATAGACTTTTGTTGAAGGCCTCCGATTTCTGCTACTCCAACATGGGGGATGACCACCCGATCCAGACCTTAAGACAACTCCTTTTCCATTTAAAGTGGTGGCTCCAACTGGGAATAATGGGACCGGTTTCTAGTATGGGTTTCAAAATGAGAGTGGGTGGTTTATGAGTGATTACAATAGAATAATGATAACTTAAATGACTATTCTATCATGAGAATCTCTAGCTAACTTAATCTAATATAAACTCAGGTATTTCAGCATAATATGTGATCTACAAAGATATTTGCTTGACATGTGATAATAAAGATCAATCATGCATAAAACAGAGATGATAACATGTAAAGATAATTTCTTTGACTAAATAGTTAGTCAAATAAATGTATAAACTATATCTCACATGTATAATATATTCTATCTATATAATATATTGTACTATATATATATATATATATAATATATATATATTTATATATTATAATATATATAAATATAAATAGTATATATATATATATTATATATATATTATATATATATATTATATATAATATATATATATATGAAAAATAAATATATCTAGTTAGGCATCATACAATAGTGCAATTAGTGCTTAACAAAAAAAAGCATATCTCACATACAGTTCATGAAAATAAAATGTTGTCACTAATTAAATAGAAACAATGCTAATCATATAAGATAGAAGTACCATATATGTGAAGTTCTGCTCATTTGGCTAATGACATTGATAAACTCCTTTCTTTACATCAAATTATCTTCCAAGTATACAAAAGTGGATCAACAAAGGAAAGTAGTGTAATATTTAAAAGAAATGATCATGTTCCATAATTTCACCAAAGCATTCACAAAATTACAATAGGTCGTTCTTTGCAAATCTTTTCGATAAAGTTCTAGACCATTCTCTAAATGCATGAGAAGGGTAAAAATATTATTCTAACTAGTGTTCAAAAATAGATTATACAAAAATTTGAGGAGGTTTTAAACAACCTTCCTCCTAACTAGTTAACTAACTCTAAAAATAAAAAGTGACTTGATGAGCAGAGGCTATGATGATGATTTGTTGTCTGCTATCTTGTCCTTCAAATTGCATAAATCGGCCATCAGTTTGACCTGAAGAGGTTCCCCAAATTGTGTTCTCACCTGTCCTGTGAAAATTGCATCTCTAAGAGGTGGTAGCATCTACTGAGTTGAATGGAGTGAGCAGTTAAGGGTCATGATTTGACTGTGTGGCTTGACGAGGTATTGCCAATACGACTTACAATCTGTCTTTTCTAATTTTGCAATTGCATCCCTTTGAGTTTCCGCTCTTTCCTTCCATTTTTTATGCAAGTCATTTAGATCAGGCCACTCTTTCAGGTTTCCTTCTTTCACAAGGTTGGTGGAGAACAAAATATGGTTTACCGCCTTTACTATGTTCTTTGACACCCATATTTCTCTTGCCACTACTAGTTCAACTTTTTTGACCCTTGCATCCCAATCTGTGAAAAGGATGTCCTTGTGTGTCTCCTCGATCTTAGGTAACTTAGCTTTCCTCCCCTCTTTTGTTTCTTGCTATTCGATGAACTCTGAGATTCTTGTTTTTAGATTAGCAAACTCAATTATCTGGTCAATCACTTTATCCGTTAGCTAGTCACTAGTGATCAGATAAGGAGTGATATGTGACATCTTTTGGCAAAATTGTTCTTGTTGTTTTAACAAGAGAGAATTAAGCTCTAGCACCTCGTTAATGAATTCCTCGATGGTAGGAACATCCTGATATCTTTCCATGGCTTGCTACAAGTATTGGAGTTGCATGTTTTTGGGCAATGCATCTACTTCGTGGCTTATCTTCATCACCTCCATGCTCTGCTGCAATTGGGCTAGCTATCAGGCAGCCTTCCTGTTCACACTTTCCTTCTCTATTTTGAGCTGCTTTCCCTATATCTACTTGAAACTCTATGCAACAATCAAGTCTCTCATTGTTGAAAGTCACACTGGGCATAGACTTGTCCTTTATTTTTAATAGATGTAGTGGGATTACCTCGAGCTTTTTGTTTCTAAACTCTTGAAAGCTTTCAAAATATCCAGGACCCAGATTTGTCCTTACCCATTTGAACAATTATTCGAAGGATTGAGTCAACTGTAAGAGGTATTCAAAATCATTAGCCTCATGGCTATAAGGCTTGATCTTTATTGTAGTAGTGATGTTATGTGCTATCTTGTTTGAATCAAATTTTCATTTCGTAGAAGTATGGAGCATGAAGCTTTCCAGGCTTATTGACTTCGTTATTGCATGGTTAAAATTTTCTAATGAAAAGGAACCACACCTAATAGGAAAATATGGCCATAATAACTTCTTGTTTTCTTTTAGAAATTTGGTCAAGCCTTTTCCCACGGTCTGGTGTGCTATTTCTCTTGCTAACAATTTATCATAGACATACAAAGGGAGGACATGTGGGTCTTTTGTACTTCCAAAAACCCCAATGTATGTGAACCATTCTTCATCAAAATGTTTTCCGACTATAAGAAGGTCTGTAGCGGCTTCTTGGGAAAACCTGGGGGCTTTCTTATTGAAAATTAATTCATGTAATGGAAAAATAACAACATGGCATATTTTATAGAAATGGGGTACATAATAGAATTCCCAAATTTCTTTATCACTAAGATGTATAGGGTATTAGTCATGTAAGGTTCATTTCCAACCCATTATTGGAAATTTAGTGCAAAAACAGATGGTATCCATAATGTAGGCACTGAAATAGAATAGAGGAATGTTCTCTAGAGAGGTTGATCTCTTCTATTGATATTCAATGATGATAGTGGCTAGGTTATCTGATAAGATGGTGGCCCAATTCATAATGTGGAAATTAACATAGGCATCAATCAAAGGAATCCATTCTATGGAAAACTTACCATTATTAGGTAACCCATATAGTCTACATAACATAGCAGTTGCATAGTTGTAGGGTTTTTCCAATGAGGCAATAGGATACATACTTGTTTTATCAAATTTGAACATGCTCTTTAGTACCCTCTAGCCCTGGATCATCTTGAAGGGTTATTCATTCTTCTATTCGAAGGTGGCCATGTATGTTTTATCATATATATCCTGAGGGTCAGGTATATGGTACATTTTCTTCAGGTATTCCACTTTGAATGACCCCATGAGTTCCATTCTCAAGTTCCTGAATTCCCTATCTTCAATAGTGAGGCTTTCCACCACCCACATAATTATATCAGTGTATGGGAGGATTTTTTCTCTCACTCCTATTCTTTAAAGGAAAGAATAAGAAGCATCCTTCAATTGGAGTCCTGAAGGATTTATTGAGTTAGTTGTCACTTTTGTGATAGTAATCTTGGAATGCTCATCCTCAAGCTTATTGTTTATGACCACCCAAGTTGTTTCTCCCACATTGATGCTGCAGGCCCTATTAGAGAATATAGGAGACATTTTTGTTATCTCGGACTCTGTAATGCTCTGCTTTTTTTGTTTCTACATCATCTTTCACAACGACATGCCTTTTGTAGCTTTCTGAAATGGACGAGATATATTAGCGTAGACAATGTTGGGAAATTAAGGCTAAAAGCTTTGTGAAATGACTTTGAATCATGGGAGGATTTCAAATGAGACTCTCAGTGTTAACTAGCCATAACTTGGAAAATCATTACCTCTCCTCGAGTCACTAAACATTAATTACTTTATCAAAAAGTTCATTATTATATTAAAACAAAATTACTTCCCACACTTGTTTCTTTATTTGTGCATCGCAATTTTTAAAATGATGTTATATATTGTTTCCTGCTGATAATGTGAGATGTGATTGCGAATATTGCAATATCGCATTTAATAAATTGTTAACGAATGATATAGTGGCATGTATTATTTACTTGCAACTCCTACAAAATGCTATTGTGAATTTTTAAGGGGTTTTGATCGGTATGTCACAACAGGAGGTTTGATCGCATATCACAATTTCTTTAAGGTCTTTATGATCATCACATGGGAAAAATGTGATTTTTGATTTACGATGAGGATCATAAACTTGGGTCATTCTAAGCGCTTTCAAAGAAATTTCTTAGAAAAAAAAGGGTCCCCATTTATATGTCTAACATTAGCTATTACTATATATAAATGGGGGGGTTGTTTCATAATACAATAATTGGCGATTCACTTGGGAAAACCAGTTATCTTTGATTGGTTTTCTAAAATTTCTAGAGATTTCAAAGTAAGAAGAGTTATAAGAATAATAATTACATGAGTTATAAAGTAAACAATATTTCTCTAGAATCATAATCACTTACTCAACCTATTTATTCAACTACTTTACCCTTTGTAGTGATAAAAATACAAATGCCTTCACTAGTCAATATTAATATTTAAAGAGATATAGCATGTGTCTTCTACAAATTAGTTTTTGGTGTTTACTCATTTATCACAAATAGAGCCTATGTTGCCAACAGGCATTCATATCATTGACAAGGTTATATTTTAACCAACAATGATTCATTGTCCCATCTGAAGCAATCTTCAAAATTCAAAGTGATATTCACTTGCTTTCAATCTCATTTGAATCTTATCTTTTTTCTTTCTTTATATAACCTTTTCTTTTAAGTTTCTTAAAAGACATTGTCTAGACTTGGTAACCTAATAATGAAAATGGTACTAACTAGTTGTAACTAAACTGAGCAAGCTGGATCTTGATGAGAACCCTTGTCCTTTGATTGATTAGATCATAGGCTATTACCTTGTCTTGGTATGCAATTTTATTAATATTAGTTTAATTATTTGCCTACGATCATGGTAAACAAGCCCGTAATCAGACTTATTATCTTCTAAGTATTATATATTCTAGAATTACACTCTAAAAAAAAAAAAAAAAGTAAATTTTTTATCAGATGGGCTGAATCATTAGCTCCTCTAAGAGTTTGGATGATAATGATAGAGTTTTAAGATACTCATCTGTAGAAAGTCCTTACTAGGTTAAAGATTATTTTCTTGACTGATAACAACATATATATACTTTGTAAAGGTAAGAGTTTGTTCATAGAATAAATGATTAAGCAATATCATGTTTTTCAAATGAAATCGGGCTTACTTTGATACTCAAATGTCCTAATTATTTCTTTAACATTTCCTACTTATAGAAGTGAAAAAAAAAATTTATCAAAGATTTTATTTTGAAAAACCAAAAGTAAATACTATATAACCTTTATTTTCCTAAGAATTGTAAAGGGGGTATGATACAAAATTAGAAGAGGTTATCTTCTAGGAAAAGTATTTCTTCAGAATTTGCCCATTAACGGGCAAGGAATCTTTCCTTCCTAATAAGTCTTATAAAAGAAATGTTGATTGACCAATTTTCTCAATGACTTGGAATGGGCCAAGCCATAGCATTTGGAATTTGGTATGTTTACCTTTTCCCTCGTTTGCTTTGTCCCATTTCAAAACTAGATCACCTACTTCAAAACTTTTATGACTGGAAAAAGTTGTATCAAAAGAGGTTTTGACTAATTGTTGATGATGGAAGTGCGTTTCCTTATCCTTTTCTCGTTCTTCTTCAATTTTAAGAATTTATAATTGTCTTACTTGGAGAGAAGAGGAAGGGTTTTTATCAATGAATTGCACTAGGGTGAGAGATGGAATTGCTATGTTTATGGGGAGAACAACTTATTTTCCATAAACTAAAGAAAAAGGAGAAGAAACAATGGAGGCCTTCTCTGTAATTTTGTCTGGTAAAAGAGAAAATGTCAATGCTTTGTGCAAATTCCTATGATTTTGGTCAATAGTCCTTTTGATGATTTTGATGAGGTTTTTGTTTGTTGATTCTGTTAATCCATTACCCTGTGGATAATAGTTCCCTGAATACTTTAATTTAAAATGTCGCTTCAAAGCAAATTCCACCATTGTATATCCAGAGAAATAAGATGCATTGTCAAACATTAAAGTTGTAAGTAAACGAAACCTGGTAATTATGTACTAATCAATGAAGTCTTGTGACACTTTTTGTATTAGCTATCTTTAGTGGGATAGCTTCTATCCATTTTATAAAATAATATGTAGTTGTAAGGATGTATCTGTGCTACTTGGAAGAGTTAGGAACAATCTCATCACTTATATCTAATCCCCATTGTTCTAATGGTTGTTGAATGTTCACTAGTTTCAAAGGGAATGATGTCTTCTTTTCTCTTCGGGCTACAGTTTGATAGGTTCTACATTTTCTTGCATATTAATGTGCATACTTGAATAGTGTTGGCCAATAATAACTTGCATGGCAGATTTTGTGAGTTGTGGTGTTTCCTCCAAAATGTCATCTAGTTGGTCCATCATGTATTTCCTGCATGACCTTTTCAGCTTCATATTTTTCTAGGCATCTTAAAAATACCGAATCATAATTTTTCCTAAATAATACATCATTGATTAATTCATGTTGATTTTATTTCAACCTTAAAGCACATTTTGTTTTATAATTGAGATGCATAGGATCATATCCATTCTTCAAATAGAACTTCAAATTAGCATATTGTGATTGTGCATCATTAAGGCTTACCTTTGATATTTTCACTTCATTATCTTGGACTTGTTCTACTGATAAGTGGGAAGCTTCAGTTAACATCCTACAAAAACTTTGGCCCCTAACAATTTTAGCTGGCTGGATTTCTAGATTGTGCTCTTGAAGCACAATAACCTAATGGGCTCTTTTCTCCTCTACTTCTCTTTTAATCAATAATTTCCTTAATGTAGGGTAAGGTACTACTCTCTTTGTATGGGTTTTAAGAAAAAAAGGTCTGAAATGTTTTAAGGTTTTAGAAACAGCAAAATCGTGTTTCTCAACAACTGAACAATTTAACTCAGCACCTTGCAAGTTAGAACTAAAAAAAGAGATGGGTGCCTAGATATTTTGATCATTCAGCTGTGTTAAAACCGTTGCATATGATGTATTAGATAAAAAAGTGTACATCACAAAGGGTTTGATAAAGTCAGGAGTTATCAAAGAAGGAGCATTGACAATGGATTTTTTAATCAACTCAAATGATTCTCTTTCATCTTCACCCCACTTGAAGACTGTGTTTTTTCTTATCATTGCTTGAAGGGGTAGGACGATCTGTGAAAATTTTGGAACAAATCTTTTTACAAAATTAATTTTGCCTAAGAATGATTGCATGGTCTTTTTGTTATGTGGAAGAGGAATTTTTTCAATCTCTTGGACTCTATCAGGATCAATGTAAATCCCTTTCTTGGACACTAAAAATCCAAGGAGATTTCACTTTGGTAAAGCAAAATAAGATTTTTTTGGATTTAAAGAAATGCCATATTTCTTGCATCTTTCAAAAATATGCTTTAGGTCATTTAAATGATTGTTTCTATCCTTAGAATAGACTATGATGTCATCTAGGTAAATAACAAGGATTTATTAATCAGACCCATGAAAGCAATATCCATACCACGTTGAAATGTAGTACCTGCATTTATGAGTCCGAAAGGCATCTTCTAATAGGTGTATACCCCCCACTTGGTCCTGAATGTTGTCTTCAATCTATCATCTGGATGTACAAGAATTTTATTGTATCCTGAAAATCCATCTAGAAAAGACACTAGTTCGGAACCTGCAACTAATTGCAATATTTGATCCATAGTAGGCAAAGAAAAGCTATCCTTTTGACAAGCTCTATTCAATTTTATAAATCAATACAAATCCTAATATCACCATTCCTTTTCCTCACAAAGACCATATTTCATACCCACTATGAGTGTCTAACATGAAAGGTTATTTTGGATTTGAGAAGCTTGTTCAATTTAGACTTTATTTGACTTTCAAGGTTCGGGTGAATTTTCCTAAGCTTTTGTTGTACTAGGTTTTCATTCGAAGTCATTGGTATGGTATGTTGAATTACATAGGTATCGTAGGCCTTGAGATCTACATAATCCTAGGTAAAGACACCTTTATATTTTTTTAACAACTTAATGAATGATATCCTTTCTTCAGATAATAAACCAAGACCTAGGTTGACATTTTGAGGTTTTTTAGTTGAACCTAGGTTTACCACTTCAAATCTCAGAGTGGAACTCTGAGTTTTGGTGTTGGTAGTCTTCTTGAATCTATCCTTTAGATCATAGATATCTTCCATCTTAACTAGAGACTTCAGAATTGGGTTTTGGTCTTGTTTATGGTTGGTTTTAGATCATGTTCATGTTCATCTATGATCTGTTCCTCATAAAACCCTTCTGATGTAAGGAAATTTATTATGTCTACATCATTATTAGTCACTCTCCAATTTGTCACATTATCGGGAATGGATGGCCTAAAAACTAACTCTATTGAAAATCTATCTAGACTAAATTCTTTTGAAGGTATAAGCTTGGATTCCACATTAACAAGTAAATCATCACTTCCATTTTTCAATATGGGAACTGAAGAGATGTTAAAAGCAGTGAAATGAGAAGTAAGATTCTAGCCAAGAGATTGATAATTTTTAAGGTGCCCAGACACACAATGAATTGTATTTCTTACATGTTTAACTATTATTTCAAAATCCACATATACTTGAAAATATTTGACATTAAGGCCAATGGCTTTGTATATCCCTTTGAATTAATGCTTCTTACTATGCAGTATTGTTAGTGCATTGAAATTCAAGTCTGTAGGCTAACATGGTTTTCTCTCCTTGGAGGTTGATTAAAATACATCTTGCACCTGCACCATCTTCAGGTTTGGAACCATCAAAATAAAGAGTCCAAAATAATGAATTATCTAAAATTTTATCTACTATATTTACACACTTTGAAGCATTTGTTTCTAAAAAATTCTCTGTTTGAGACACTACAACATCATTTAGAAAGGGGGGCCTTTGAGCATTAAAATATCCCAAAAATGACTCAACTAAGTAATTACGAATGATATTATTGGTGAAGGAAATAGCTTCATTTCTTCCCTCGAGATCAGTGGCTATGTACTTCGTCAACTTATCTCGGTCTACTCTGATTTGGTTTGGTTTACCGTTGTGTGGCAACCATGTGTGAGACCAATCAATTGTGAAGTATTTGTGTAACTTTTTGGATCAATCCCTACTTAGAATTAAACCATAAAATTTGGGGATATCAACCACTACGATATCGATTATCTGTGAAACTTTTGGATTAGAGGAAAGCCTAATTGTAAATAATGTTATTTCTCTAAGTACCTCTACTTTTGTCTTGTCCAATTTAACTATGTGTACTGCAGATTTTTGAGGTGTGATATTCAATTTGTTCCACAAGGTCCTTGGCATAATATTTGAAGAGGCGCCTGAATAAACAAGCAAATTATGGAAATTTCTATTGAGAATCTCATAAATAAGAATAAATGAAGGTGTATGAGAGATAGACCTATCACATATCAGGACTAAATCTGTCGAATTTACCTTGTTTGAAGATGAGGGAGGTTTTCCCATATCGTAGGCAGTTTGAGTAGCTATAGCAGATGGTAGAGGGGATACAGGAATTGCTTTTAACTCTCTTAATAGAATTTTATGTTGTTTCTTGAGTTTCGTGAGTTCGTGTAGTGAACCTTTTGCTCTTGTCTTTTTCATATCTTGGACTATGTTATATTCCACTGTATTTGAGATTATCAATGTTTTGGAAGAATTTGGAGGATCTAGTGGAATAGGATTAGTTTGAATAGTCTTAGATTTCTTACTTATTGTTTTCTCCTTTATAGGAGTAGTATTTTTCTATTTCTAATTTGTTATAGACATATTAGGAGAGTTCTAAATTCTTGTAGTTACAGGCATAACTTGTGCTTCTTCTTCAGTTGGAAGAATGAAACCCCACATTCCATTTAATTCAAATTTTTCTTTTGTTTCAGCTTCCTCTTTGGTCGGTGAGTCTTATTTTGTTTCTTGATCATATTTAGCATTTCAAATAATATTCAGTAGTTGTGATGTAGAAGAAGGGTTCCATTTAAATGAGCGGAAAGGTCTCTTAGGGGCAGAGGGTTCTGTGACCTACTTCTTGATTTCGACCATTTCATTAGACATGATTTTTAACACTTATTGAAGGCCTTCAAGATCGAAAGGGTCCTTTGAATTTTTGTTTTTTGAATCAACCTTAAATGTTACTTTCTTTGACTTCCTTTCGTCTGTCTATGATCTCTTTTCTAAAGCTATAATCCTTCTTTCTACCGACAGGGCTTCTTTCATGTTTTCTACAAGGGTAGCCTTATTGGCTCTATCTACAAAAATTGCAATATTAGAAGGAACAAAGGATATGTACCATTCTATTTCTACATTTACTACAGGTTTTGAAGAAGCTGGGATTTTTTTTAGTAACTTGTTAAATCTAGAGTTGAAGTCTTTGATCCTTTCATGTGAATTTGCTTTTAAGTTAGAAAGACCATTGATTAAGGATGCAATGGTCCTATCATCACCAAATGTTGCAAGAAATGCTTCTTGAAAAGCATCCCAGTCTTTTATTGAACCTGCTGGGAGGGAAAAAATTCCAATATCTAGCAGATCCTTGGAAGGTATAAGGAAACAATTTGATTACAACATCTTCATGTGAAACTCCATTAATATTCATGGCTAACATAAAGTTATTTAGATGTTCTTCAGCTGGAAGACCATCGTCACAATTGTAATTAGGTAAACATTTTTCTGGGTTTGCTAGGAGAGAATTTGGATTAGAAACCAGAAAAGAAACAGGATTTATCCAAGGATGATCGGGTTGATTGGCCATAGCTTGAGTCGAAGACTAGGAATATTGGAATGCCAGTCCAGAAGTATTTATAGATGGCGAAGAACTTACTACTGGGCTAGTACTACAATTAGCAGTACTAGTTGGAGAAGTGGATAGTTGAGAAGCAGTGGATTGAGTAGAAATGGATGGAGAAGTGAATGGATGGAAGGGTGATGTGATATTGTTGGTATCTGATTCAGATCTTGATGTGATAACTTTCCTACATCACGGAGGGATGGGAAACTAAAAAGGGGTTACTCCAAGTCTTTCACTTTGCAATCTAGTTAATACACCAGTTTCTCATAATAAGGAAGTAACTCTTTCTTGAAAAGCTTCGGCCCTCTGTGGTTTCTCGAAAGAAATGGATATCTATTCCAACTTATGTATCAAAGAATGGACTTTGAAAGACTCGGGAGTGTAATCTAGAGAACGTGATTGTTTTACTACTTCAGGAGATGAGGGAGATGTTTTTACAACTTCAAATTTCTGATCCAGAGATTTTGAACAAGATATAGAAGGTGTAGAAGTGGTAGAGGGGTTTTGACTCTTATGAATGTTTTTGGATTAATATTTTGGTTTATATGCCATTCATAGTCAAATGTCCCTCCTTCTAGTGCTCAATTATTGAAGGCCTTAGATTTATGTTTCTCCAACATGGGGGATAACCACCTGGTCTGGGCCTCCAAACAACTCCTTTTCCATTTAAAGTGGTGGTTCTGACTGGGGATAATGGGACTAGTTCCTAGTATGGGTTTTAAACTGAGAGTGGGTGGGTTACGAGTGGTTTCAATAGAATAATGATAACTTAAATGACCTATTCTATCATTCAAATCTCTAGCTAACTTAATCTAATATAAACCTAGGTATTTCTGCATAATATGTGATCTACAAAGATATCTGCTTGACATGTGATGATAAAGATCAATCACGCATAAAACAAAGATGATGACGTGTAAAGATAATTTATTTGACTAAATATTTAGTCGAATAAATGTATAAACTATATCGCATATGTGATGAATAACTATATATAATCTATATATATCTATATATATATATATTATATATAATATACTATTATATATATATATCTATATATATATATATATATATAATCCTTATATATATACAACTATATATAATAATATATATATATATATATATATATAGATTATATTATTCAAAAATAATAATCTAGCTGCCATCATACAAAGTGCATCAACGAAGGAAAGTAGTCTAAGATTTGAAAGAAATGATCATGTTCCATAATTTCACCAAAGTATTCACAAACTTACAATAGTGCATTCTTTGCAAATGTTTTTGATAAAATTATGGACCCTTCTCTTAATGCATGAGAAGGGTATAAATACTATTCTAACTAGTGCTCAAAAATATATTATACAAAAATTTGAGGAGGTTCCAAACAACCTTCCTCCTAACTAGTTAACTAACTCTAAAAATAAAAAGTGACTTGATGAGCAAAGGATATGATGATGATTTGTTGTCCGCCAGCTTGTCCTTGAAATCTCATATATCTGCCATCAGTTTGACTTGAGGAGGTGCCCCAAACTATGTTCTGGCCTGTCTCACGAAAAAAGCATCTGTGAGAGGTGGCAACAGCTCCTGAGTTGAATGGAGTGAGTAGTTAATGGTGATGATTTGATTGTGTGGCTTGACAAGGTATTACCAATATGACTCCCAATCATTCTTTTTTAATTTTATGATTGCTTCCCTTTGAGTTTCCGCTCTTTCCTTCCATCTATTATGCAAGTGATTTAGATCGGGAAGTTCTTTTGGGTTGCCTTCTTTCACCAGGTTGGTGGAGAACAAAGTATACTTTACTACCTTTACTATGTTCTTTGACACCTCAACTGCTCTTGCCACTACTAGTTCGACTTGTTTGATCCTTGCATCCCAATCCATGAAAAGAATTTCCTTTTGTGTCTCCTCGATCTCATGCAGATTAGATTTCCTCCCCTCCTATGTTTCTTGTCATTCAATGCACTTTGAGATTCTTGTGTTTAGATCAATAAACTCAGTTATCTGGTCAATCGCTTTATCCATTAGATGCTCACTAATGATTAGATAAGGATCAATATGTGACATCTTTTGGAAAAATTGCTTTTGCTATTTTAATAAGAAATAATTAAGCTCTAACACCTCTTTCATGAATTCCTTGACACAAGAACATCCTTATATCCTTCCATGGCTTGCTACAAGTCTTGGAGTTGCATGTTTTTGGCTGATATGTTTGCTTCATCAGTTATCTTCAGCACCTCCATTCTCTGTTGCAATTGGACTAGCTACTTAGGGGCATGCCTATTCACACTTTCCTTCTCTGTTTCAAGTTTCTTTCCCTGTATCCACTTGAGACTCTATGCAAGACTCGGGTCCCTCATTGTTGAAAGTCACACTAGGCGTAGGCTTATTCTCAATCTTTAATAGATGTAGTTGGATTACCTCGAGCCTTTTGTTTTTGAACTCCTGAAAGATTTCAAAATCTCCAGGACTCAGATCGGTCCTTTCCCAATCGAACGATTGTTTGAAGGATTGAGTCGACTGTAAAAGGTCTTCAAAATCATTAGCTTCATGGCTATAAGGCTTGATCTTTACTGCAATAGTGAAGCTATGCACTATCTTGTCTGGATAAAATTGCCTTTTGGGAAAAGTATGGAGCTTAAGGCTTTCCAGGCTTACTGACTCCTTGATTGCATGGTTAAAATTTGCTAATGAAAAGGAACTACACCTAATAGGAAAATATGGCCATAATAATTTCTTATTTTCTTTAAGAACTTTGTTCAAGCCTTTTTCCACAGTTTGGTGGGTTATTTCTCTTGCTAACAATTTATCAGAGACATACAAAGGGAGGACATGTGTTCTGTTGTACTACCAAAATCCTTAAGGTAGGTGAAACATTCTTCAACAAAATATTTTCTAACTACAAGAAGGTCTGTAGCGGCTTCTTGGGAAAACCTGGGGGTTTTTCTATTCAAAATTAATTTATTTAATGGTGAAATAACATCATGGCATATTTTATAGAAATGGGGTATATAATGGGATTCCCAAATATTTATATGGCTAAGATGGAGAGAGTATGGGTCCTGCAAGGTCCATTTCGAACCTGTGATTGGAAATTTAGTGTAGAAAAAAATGGAATCCATAATGTAGGCACTGAAATAGAATGGAGCAAGGTTCTCTAGAGAGGAGGATCTCTTCTGTCGATATTCAGTGATGACAGTGGCTACATTATCTGATAGGATGGCGGCTCAATTCATAATCTGGGAAATGACACAGGAATCAATCAAAGGAATCCATTCTATGGAAAACTTAGCATTATTAGATAACTCGTGTAGTCTACATAACATAGCAGCTGTAAAGTTTTAGGGGTTTCTAAAGAGGCTACAGGATACATAAATATTTTATCAAATTTGAACTTTTTCTCTTGTACCCTCCAGCCCTGGATCATCTTGAACAATTCTTCATTCTTCATTTCGAAGTTGACCACATAAGTTTTATCATATATATCCTAAGGGTTAGGTATATGGTACATTTGCTTCAGTTCTTCTATTTTGAATGACCCTACGAGTTCCATTCTCGAGTTCCTGAATTTCCTACCTTCAATAGTGCAGTTTTCCACCACCCACGTAATCATATCAGTGTATCGAAGGATTTTTGTTCTCGCTCCTATTCTATGAAGGAAGAATAGGTAGCATCCTTGAATTAGAGTCCGGAAGGTTTTAGTGAGTCAATCGTTGCTTTTATGATGTTAATATTGGGACGCTCGTCCTCAAGACTATTATATATGACCTCCCAATTTGTTTCTCCCCCATCGGTATTTCAGATCGTATCAAAGAATATAGTAGACATTTATGTTAGCTCGGACTCTATAATGCTCTTCTTTTTTTGTTTCTACATCACCTAATACAATGACATGTCTTTTGTAGCTTGCCTGAAATGGATGAGATATATCAGTGCAGACAATGTTGGGAAATTAAGGCTAAAAGCTTTGTGAAATGATTTTGAATCATGGGATGATTTCAAATGAGATACTCAACATTGACTAACCATAACTTGGAAAACCATTACTTCTCCTTGGGTCGCTAAATAGTAATTACCTTGTCAAATTGTTCATTATTATATTAAAACATAATTACTTCGCATGCTTGCTGCTTTATTTGCTCATCATAGTTTTTAAAATGATTTTATATAGTGTTCCCTGCTAATAATGCAAAAAGCGATTGTGAATTCTTAAGGGGTTTTGATCGGTTTGTCGCAGCGGGAGGTTTGATCACATATCACAATTTCTTTAAGGTGTTTATGATCATTACATGGAAAAAATATGATTTGTGATTTGCGACAAGGATCCTAAACTTGGGTCATTCTAAGAGTTTTCAAGGCAATTTCTTAGAGTTAGGATTTATTTTTTAAGGGCTAAAAATTAAAAAAAAAGGGTTCCCATTTATATGTCTAAACTTAGCTATTACTATATATAAATGTGGGGGTTGTTTTATATTACAACACCTTCTCATAAAAACCTACCTTGGTCATATGAGTAAACAACCAATCCATGCCCAAAAACATGTTATACAAACCCAAGGGAATCACATTTAGATGTCTTGATGTAGGCATATGGTTAAGGTAAAATGCATAAGCTCTCACCCAATGATGAAATCTTCTCTTAGTCCCTATAGCCAACTCCACCAACCAAGATTTTGCATGCACTTCTTTAGTGAAATGAAATCGATCCACTAGGTTAGGACTAACATAACTATAATTAGATCGAGGATCAATCAAAATCAAAATAATTCAATCACAAATCTTACCTCTATCTCAATAATGGATGTATGATGGTATTCCTTTCTATTATCAAGTTCTTCATAGATCTAAGGAATGCTATGACCAACATCCTGAATTGGTTTTGCCTCCTAGGCACTATAGATCTGAGGCCTTCCACCTTCATACAATGGAAAATCCTTTTTTCGATTATCCTTGCCTCAAATCCACACTTTTACTTTTATTTTACTACTATGCAAGATAAAATCCATGTTCTTTCTCACCTTCATTAAACTTCTTATAAGCAACCATGTTTTCTTTTTCACTTGGATCCTAAGATCTTCCCTGCTTCTAAGGAAATTTTACCGTAGTCTTATCATTCCCTTTCTAGTCACATTTGTTCTCGAACTTTTGATTTGAATTCTCATAATAATGTGTCAATTTTTGGATGGCTTCCTCCAGTGACCAAGGCTCATGAAACTCAATATGGTCTCTGACTGCTACTAGCAACCCACTGATGAACCTTTGAATCTTCCCCTTACCATACATAAGGTAAGGTACATACCTCAACAACTCTATAAGAATGCTAGTATACTCATCATCTATCATAGAACCCATCTTTAGCTCATAGAACTCATTGGCCTTGTCATCATAGTATACCTCACACAAGTATTTCTCCTTGAAAATTCTCTCAATCCCATCACAAATCAACTCCTCTTCTCTAATTCTTTTGGCATTCTTGACATTCTCCCGCAAAATATATGCTTTCCATGTGAGACTAAAAGGGACTATACTATCTTTCTTTTTCAGTGAATAATCATGCAATATGAAGAACTTTTTCATCCCATTCAATAATGTTTTTGGATCCTTTGATTTCTTCATCTCTCCATCAAAATTAAGAGCCTTGAATTTCCTAAGCTTCTATGGAAAGTACTCCCTTATCTTATGGTGCTCACAGTGATGGCGATGATTCCTCCTAGAAGAAGAACCAGATTAAAAACCATGCATACCATTCCTCCTATCAGGTGAATCCAAGAATTTTCCACTCCTCATTGTATCCTCCCCGTCCAACCTATGTTTCCTCTAAGACATGCTACCGTTTGCCCCATAATTCGTTGTTAAAATATGAAACTATGGTCAAATTCCAATTTTTACATCTCATTTGATGGATATTATGATTGCATTTATTTTTTCTTTTCAAGAGGACCAAAATCAACATAAAGATCACTCAAAATGGATAAGGGAAAGTGTTATTATGATGAAAATCCCACATATGCATATTTGATAAGGTCGGCCCTAAAGAAAAGTGGACACCCTAGGGGGCTATAAATATAAGTGAGCTATACCTCATTTGGACATCATCATGGAACACTCTTATATATTGGTTTTTGGATTGCATGGATTTGAGGCTCGTCTACAAAGGAACATGTTTGCTCGAAGATGAAATTTCAAGGTCGAAAGCTCACTTTTTTGTTTTAGGATTTTCGGCCTCAAACACATGCACCTGACAAAGAGATATCAACAATAGTTCATATCTACCAAGATCATTCACGTGACAAAATCATCTTAGTTGCATGCACAAATAGTCCTTCGTGTGATCAACATCTAAGGTTTCAAAATCTCTGTTGCAGACTGCAGTCGTCACTCGCTTGTAGGCTCCAAAGAGCGGATGGAAGCTTTGCAGTCACATGCATGTCTCCTCATTCATGTGATTGGGACCTAAATGATGGAATTTCAATTTTTTGAATATTTCACTTAGTGATCGCAATGTTCAATAGTTGATCCCAAACAATGAAAATTCATTATAGCCTTCAGAATCATGATTCTGAGTATCATCATTGATGGGTTGATTTCATGGATGTTGTAATTTATTTTGATGAATATTTGTATCAATGAGTATATGTATTATTGTACTCTCTTATTTTGAATCATTCAATTACAATCTAATAATAAGAAGAATTTTAAAATGTTTTCCCCATAGTGGGTTTTCCCTAGTCTCCAACCAATCCTCGTGTCTCTATGTGTGAATGTTTTTCTTCTATTGCTCCTTTATGTTCTACTACATTGATGATGATGATGATATTGTTCTTTCTATATAATTCCATATACAACTGAATAATGATGTAAACCTAAATAATGTTATTATGTTGTGGGGTGAATGTAATGTGCTAATGAAGAAAATCGATCATCAAAGAAAAGAACAATATAACCCTAAGAAAAGTTATTAGGGTATCAGAAGTGGGCTGAAAAAAATTCATGGAGATAACCCCTATGATGACACAATTCATGGAAGAAAGAGGGGATGGAGAGCTAAAATAATTCAAAGGTTTGAAGATAAAGCTAGGAAATTTTTGTATTAGGGTTTGATGGATATTATGTGGTTATGGTTTGAAAGAAACCATTGTTTATGGAAAATATTTGAGATATGCAATCTAGAAACCCTAGCATGGTCAAGGTGAAGATGTTCAAACACTTGTGTCAAATTTGATGAGGCTTTAGATGGGATAATCACTATTAGACCTGGTTGCTAATAGAGTTGGTTGAAATATTGAAGGCAACATTGTTATATGGACAATGGATAGTGATGGATCTTGAAGGCTTGTTCAAGTGGTAGATGATCGCCTCTTATTGAATATAAGTACTTTTCAAATTATGATGCTTGTTTATGTCTTTACTTTTGTTTAGACTTATGGACCTAATTTTTTTATTACTATGGTTCCTGCATATATATTTCAGTATTTATATGATTCTAACTTCTTGATGAGATATGATAAGTAGATTTTTCTTAAAAATCATGGCTAGTGCAAGAAGAGGCATATGATGATCAAAATTTAAACAGGGATGCAAAAAATTACAAATATAACCATAAATACCAAGATACAACAGAAATAACACTTCATTTCATTAATATCAAATACAGAACTATGCTTACAAATAGAATGGAAATAAGGCTACCTCAGGTGATGGTAGTTTATCTCTAAGAACACATGTGGTAGCTACATGCCTCTGAACTATGTTATAATGAGGCTGATCTAACACCAAGAGTTTGTGGGCCTCGATGGGGTTCATTGGGTAGCCAGCTTCCTAGGGTCATAAGTTGGTCATATTATCTTTATTTGACATGTGTCATATCTTGTTGCAAAGGTCTCTCTAGTTACAATAGGTGTTTCTCCAAGCCCCTGCCTACAGTTACAGGCCTTTAGCAAACCTCAAAAAAATATCGTTTATAGGGTCGAAATTGCTCTAGAAGTTCAAGATCTGAAAAACTGCCAAAAATAGTAATTGACGAAATAAACAAGGAAACAAAAGAAACTGAATAGAGATCTTGGTGGGATAGGTGTGTGGCCACCAATATCCACCTAGATCATTCCTTACCCCTTAGGAAGTAATGGTCCCTATTGCATGAAAAAATTCCATGAGGTGAGGAAACTTCTGCTTAACCTGGTGCCTAGTGAGCCACTTGCCTTAGTGGAGGAGTTGGCAAGATTTGACGACCCTATATAGTTGGATAATTTGTTGGCAAGTGTTATTGAAATGTATGTCCATAATATGATCATTTGTAGCCCGTTCCATGTAGCCTAGGTTTAACTTTGTTGGTGTGAGTTGTTCTACAATGTTTGATGTGTCTACCAATGGTGTGAAGTATGGTCAAAGGCAGTCCACATTGAACAATTGATGTAGGCGAAGGAATGGGAGAATTCTAAGTTTAAAATCATTGTCTCCTATCCCCTTGGTAATGGTGTAAAGACCATAGTGGACTAATATGAGCTTCTGATGGGCTCTGGTAAGGCATTTTTTTCTGCAAATGCGACCAGACTTTGTCGCCCACCTTGAACTTGTGTGACACTCGATGCTGATCATTTTCATTTCTTTTACTTAGCATTTTCCTTCTCCAAGATGTTGTGAACCCGTTGGAAGATTTGTTGGATGCGTTCAATAAATATGGTCACTTTTTCAGCCTCGAATAATACATGTGTTGACTTTGTCTACGTAGTCGCATGAGGCATGACAACATCAATCAGACACAATGGTTGAAATCCTAGACCCACTTGTAAGGGACTACAACCAGTTGAGCCACTGAGAGATCTATTATAACTATGATCTACATATGGAAGACTCTCATCCAAAGGCTGAGGATGCTTGGATTTTTACATGTAGAGTATTTGCATTATCATCTTATTGATGACCTACATCTAGCCAATAGTCTAGGGATGGAAGGTAGTTGATTTAGTGAGCTTGGCATCCAATAGTGTTTAGAGGCTTGACCAAAATTTCGTTAGGAACCTGCTATCCTGATCTGATATAATGGTCTGCGGGATCCCTAAATGTGCACATACTCGTTCAAAGAGGAGTTTCGCAATGTCCTATTCTGTGATACTCTTCTTCTAGGCCGCCAATATAGCCATCTTGGAAATCTATCCACGATCATGAATACAGATTCATTACCATGCTTTGTAGAAGGGAGTCTAGACATATAGCCCATGGAGATGGATTCCCACAGCTAGTTGGGAGTAGGCAGAGGAGTTTACATGCCTTCATTCTTGATGGTTAGCTTGGTGAAGGTGCAGGTAGTGAAGGATCTGATACGTTTCTCAACATCCAGTTGGAGTTTGGAAAATTAAAGTACTTTTGTAGTACAACCACAGTCGTTTCCACACTAAATTGTCCTACTACCCGACCATAGTGTGTGTCCCAAACAATCTTCACACGCTCACTTAAAGGGAAACAAAGGTGGCCTGGGTAGCAAAATAATGCATCCTGGAGCTCGAAATCACGAACTTTCTTTCCATCTACTATCATCTGGTATGTCAAGCTGAACTCTGGATCATTTTTGTATAGTTGTGGCCATCGAGAGGTCTCATGACCACCAAAGTAGAGAACAGTAGTCAGTGCTGCAATTGGGAGCTAGCTGAGGCAATCTCCAACATTATTAGTGCTACCCTTTTTCTATTTAATGTTCGAGTCAAATTGTTGTATATATGTAGACCATTTCTGATGGAAATCATTCTGCAACATCCCTTGTGTTTGTATAAACTAAAGAGGTCAATGATCGATGTGGATGATCATCTCCTTTCCCAAAATGTAGTGCCTCCATTATCAGCAAACCTGCACGATGTAATACATCTCTTTATCATAGGTGGGGTACTTTTGAACTGTATCAGAAAGTGTCTCACTATGATAGGGCACAGGATTCCCATGTTGGGTGAAGACCACACCAATTGCATAGTTTGAGGCATCTGTCTCGATTTCAAATGGTTGTTGTAGGTATAGAAGTGTGAATATGAGTGTAGAGCAGAGGTGGTGCTTCAACTCAATGAATGCCTTCTATTGGGACTCATACTAGGAAAATGTTTCTTTCACCCTGCCCTTAGTAACCTAACTCAACGGCCAAGTGATATGGGAGAATCCCAAGATGAACCTTTGATAGAAATTTGTAAGGCCCAAAAAGTTATGAAGCTCTATTAGAGTGGTTGGGGCTAGCCAATTACAAATGACTTGGATCTTATCTGGGTCCAGATGAATTCCACGCTCATCTATGATGTAGCCTAAGTATTGGACCTAGCTCATTCCAAGCATTCATTTCTCCAAGTTGGCACACAGTTTGCGTTGCCAAATATTTTGAATGATCTGCCAAATGTGTTGCATGTGTTCTTCCCAACTCTTGTCGAACATGAGAATGTCATCCAAATAAACCACCATGAACGAGTTGCTGAAGGATATCAAGATTTCATCCATTGGCCTCATAAAAGTAGTAGGGGCAATAGTCAACTTGAAGGGCATAGCCAACCATTCAAAAAGGCCTTCCCCAGATTTAAAGGCGGTCTTTTGTACATATGTGCACTCTATTGGAACCTAGTGACAACCATATTTCATATCGATCTTGTTGAAATAATTCGTCCCCTTCAATTGGTCCAGTAAGTCATCAATCCATGGGATTGGACACCTATTCCTGACAATGATTTTTTTAGTGCTCAATAATCAATGCAGATCCTCCAAGTCCCATCCTTATTTTGTACAAGTACAATTGAGCTCCCACAAGGTGAGGAACTTGGTTGGATGTACCCTTTTTGCAGAAAATCTTGAATTTTCCACTTGATCTCTTCATTTTCTAGAATGTAGCAGTGATATATCAGCCTGTTGGGTGAAGCTGCTCTGGGAGTCGGATCAATTGAATGCTTGACATGATAATGCAAAGGTACCCATGTGGATGAGGAGATGATTTCCCTGTATTCTTCCACGATGGTATCCACCTACTTCTCCTGCTTGGAGGAACCCTTCCCAAGGGCCATGTTTGTGGCTTTGACCTTCCCCTTACTTTGGGAGTGAATCAGAAAGAAAAAAATTCTGAGTCTCAGAGATGACCTTACTGTATTGCTTAGCAGAGATCAAAGAGATGACAGTAGGTGGGGCTACCTTTGGTATCTTGTATAACTTAGTAACCAAATAAATAATAAGAGAGTGGGGTCTAGACTCATATACAACATGTTTCTTCCATAAGTACGATTGTCCTAATAATACATCACAAACTTCAAGAGGAGAAACATCACACAATACCACATTCAAGAAGGGTTTGATGTTGTAGGGAAGGTGACACTGTTGGAGAACATGGAGATACTATCCTTGGTGAAGCCCCCCAATTTTATACGTCTATAGATGTGGTCTAGTCAGTAGGAATAGCCGCTTCATGACCTCTATTGAAACAGGGTTATTTTGGCACCTGTTTTCGACAATGAACTGCAACAGAGAACCCTTCACCCATAGTTGTAAGTGGAATAGGCCCTCCCGTCTTCAAGATCTTTAGGCTCAATCTTCTATATAGTGATTTTCTTCCCTTCTTCATTCCCTTTTTTGGGTTCTGACTCAGATTTAGAACATGTGTCAGACTCAAAATCCTTCAGCTCAGCCACAAATGACTTCTTGGCCTGACACTCACTTATGTTGTGAGTGGAGTTCTTATGGAACTCACACCACTTTCCCGTGTATTTCTTTGTATTCCTGGTGCTTTTCTTTGCTTTTGTTTCCAATAGTTTATCCTAGATCACCCCACCTTGGCCTTTCCCTTTATTCTCCAGTTTGGGGGTGTCCTTCCCTTGCTTCAGATTCACAGATCTAAAGTCTCTCTTTTTCGGTTGAAGATTCTACTTGATCTTGACTGTGTATCGGTAGGACATGATGAGCAAGGAGATATACATGAATTTCATCTCATTATGGATGTACTTTTGCAGGTAGTCATGGTACTTGAGTACAAAATGCTTCTCAGAATCCTTGATACCCAACTTCGTACAAAGGGTATGAAACACATTAGTAAACTTTGGCACGTCTCGGTCCCTTCCTTGTCACAGTGTGGTCCACTTTATGTATTTATCCTCATGGATCTCAATACGGTAGTACTACTCCTTGATGAAATCATAGAATGAATCCCATGTTGGTGCGACCAAAAATAGCAAGGGTGTACTTGCATCCTTCTACTTGCAGTAGGTTTCCCACCAATCCTTGGTGTGGGGGCTAGCTTTGAGAAGGGAAAAAGTAACTTTTCCTTGTCGGAAAAAACATGAATAGAAAAATATCATTATAGCAGATTTAACCATTTTCCCATGGTGTTCGCATCTATCTAACCCTTAAATATGGGAATGTCAAAGTTGACTTGTACCTTAAAGGGTGTGTCACTTCTAGAGTAGTTGTTGGAAGTAGATGTGTTGCCCTTGGGTAGTCGCTGAAGGATCTACGAAAATTCGTCCATCATCTTATTCCTCTATTTCTCGAGGGTTTCTTTGAGAAATATTTTGAAAGGATCTCTTGCCCCCTTGTCTCTCTTTTCTTTCCCCATGGGAGGCCATCGGGATTTGCAAGGCTTCTCTTACAAAGTTTCGATGAGTTCAATCCGTAACAGAGAAAGAGCAGACCAATCCGATACCACTGATGAAAATTTAAATAGAAACATAATAAATTACAGATATAAACCATAAATACAAATATTTTGTAGAAATAATAGTTCATTTCATTAATATCGAATACTGAAATATTCCTAGAAATAGAATGGAAATAAGGCTAGCTCGGGCGATGGTAGCTTATCTCTAAGAAGAGATGTGGTGACTACATGTCTATGAATTGTGTTACAATAAGGCTAAAGGGCCTATTTATTATTGAAAAAAATGAGAAAACCCTAAACAACCAAAGCGCTAACTACATGAGATGTAATGCTAAGACTTTGTGGGCCTCGTTGTGGTTGGTTGGGCAGCCAAAGTCCCGAGGTCATAACATGGTCATATTATCTCTGTTTTGTATATGATAACTTGTTGGAAAGGCCTCTTCGAGTACTATAGGTTTTGATGTAGGCCCCTTCTTTTTTTTATGAGCCTACAATGGATCTCAAAAAAATATTGTATAGGGGGCAAAATTGCTATGGAAGTTTACACCCAAAAAACTTCTAAAAATAGTAAATTCTAAAATAAACAAGGAAACAAAAGAAATTGACTGGAGATCCAGGTGGGATAGGTGGGTGTCCACCAATATCCACTTGGATCATCTAATGAAAAGGTGACAAGCACAACAAGTTTCCTATGTAAAACAAGAAGGTGCACATGTATTTGAATGCTACAAGGTATTCATGGTATATTGTTTCAAAGTTATGTTTTAGCTACAATATTGATGGCAAGGTAATCCTATAGTATGTTGATAACATATCCTTCTCAAATGGATCATGCATGCATAGGAAAGTGATTTGGATTTATGGTTCCTATGATGAAATGACACACTTAGTAGTAACAAATTATTTTATCCTTTAAACATGATTAATGTATTGATTCTATCAAGCTACTTAATATTGGCTAGCATCTATAATTTTGAATATCTTGATCCCATAAAGAAGGCTAGCACCTTGATTCTAGTAGATGGTAACTTGACATTATGGATATTTTTCATGAAAAGCATGGTAGACATGATGATAGTAGTATAAAAACGAGATTGATATTCAGGATATTTTGTTGACCACATTTATGTTTTGATGTGTTTAGTAAAATTGAATGCCCTAACTTTATTGATTGAGTTATGTGATAAAGAAGTAATGCTTTTGATCATGATTCTTGACGTTTACTCCTATTAGCTATCTGACACTAACCCTTGATGACAGATTGATGGCATGATGAAGTATCTAATGATATCATGATATAAACATGATGAATATGTGATATAGTATGACTTTATGATCTAAAACATCTACCGACGCATGCCAATATTATAGAAAGATTGATGACTTGAATGAAGCTGACTGAAGTGGCTTCTCATTTAGAGGGAGAATCTATCTATAATATATTTACTCCTATTATCATTTGTGCTATATGTATATAAGACTCTTTAAATATGAAATATGATTTATGGGCATGAATAGACAAATATTTGATATTCCTAGTCTACATCAAACTTCTAACCTGAGAAGAGAGTTTTTCGTTACTCTAAGCCTCAATCCCACGGAAGAAAGCCTACAAGTGAAACTTTAGCCTCTCATTCATAGGAAAGTAAGTTCAAGGGGGAAGCTATAGTCTCCCAACTATACAAAAGGATGCCTATGGATACGGTTATGCATGCGGGGCACAAGAACGAAGTTTTGTGCATGAAATCGGATGTTATCCTAAAGGATGTTAGTCCTACTAACATGAAGCAAATGAAAGAAAGTTCCGTGAGAAGGGAAGTTTGAATGTTTAATATAGTATGAATATGTAGACTGAACTTTTGTTTTTAGGTGAATGGGATATGCATACAAATGTCTTTATGATTTAACCATTGAAGTTTGTGCTGCAAGAGTTTCACTAGATTTAGCTGATTGGTATACATGAGCAGTGTTTGGAACTTTGACATGATAATGACTTAGAACTTTGACTGGATGATTGAGATATTATTTTGACTATAAATATCAATATGATAGATAATTTTGGATATGACCTGATGATGAATGATTTGTATTGACGAATGATGATTCTCCTTGATAAGAATGTTGTATGGTCCATGGTGACAATCAGTGAGTAATATTAGTATCTGATAATGGTTTTGTATTGGCCTCGTTATTCTTAGCACAATGGTTCAAGTATTGAAAGTTGTGATTCAGTGTGAATTAATCTTACATAAATGGATGGAACCTATTCTTACCATATGCATTTGCATCTAGTGACTTATATTATGATCATGAGGATGACTTGATGAAGCTTTTTTTGATAATTAAATTACAACTTGTTGGCATGATAATAGATGAATTCGTGACTTGATGAGAGGTGTACCTATCACCTAGTATAAAGAATCTGATATTGTGATATTGATTATTTTGATATTAGTCCTTACCTCACATCTAAACATTGATAAGGTGACTTAGTTGATTTGATTATACAATATTGATTTATGTAAGACTGAACATATTAGATTGGTAAAGTGTTATGTTTCCAAAGAGAATTATATGAAGAAATATCCTTGATCTTAATGTGTAAATAGTGACAGTTATCTAATGAAGCTAGGATGAATTTTTGATTTAAACCTCTACTTCAGTAGTGTTCCAAGGTATGATTTTCATTTTGGTTTTTGTTTAATATGTTGACAGTCTGCTATTGATAGGTAATGAGACTCTAATGATATAAGTAAGAGAGATATGGATTTAAGAGCTCCTAATAATGAATCATGGAATGACGAATTGATTTCTAAAGTTCAGAAAATAAAATATATGTTGCGAAGCTATTGAAGAAGTGTTGAAAAGTGGAAATGCAAATCCTTGGACACTCCTATTGAATTTCAAGAAGTTGTCAAGAGATATTGTTGAACTCAACTTGGAAATGGATAGTTGATTAAAGCATTGATGCTCCAATTAAATACCCATTTGTAGACATATATGTTGTACATATAACCTTAGTCGAATCATGATTGAGCCACTTCATACACGTAGAGTTTCCACCAAGCACCCTTCGCGATATTTGCATGGAATGAATAATTTTTGGTCTAAAACATTCTTCCTCTCATATGTGACTGCATGGATGTACTGATGATGTTTGGGATTATTATTGATGAGTGCATATGGGTGTTTCCTTAGTATGATATTTTCCATGATATGAGAGGTATGTATCTTTAAGCACGACCGAGGATGAGTATGACATTTCTAGCAGGACTATCTATGAGTCAGGATGAAGAAGCTTTTTGGAGAGATGTTTGAGAAATTTCTTGATATGACATGGACACATTTCGATGACAAAGAGTGGGGTCTGATTTGGAAATAATTCCATATATAGCTGGGACCGAAATACCTCCAAACAATGTTGATGTATGAGACAATCTTAGCCTTTTGGTTGGCAGCTCCTTGAGAGGGAGGATGATTATGATAACCTTTTTGTGATATATATATAAAATATTAATATATACATATATATATATATATATATATATGATGCACTGTATCAACAAAAGACAATTTCTATTGAGACGTGATGATTACCAGATATGAGCATGATGATATGTTTATTATCTATAGAGAGCATCGTTGATCGACGACACTAATCGAACTCTTCCTCCATTGTTAGAGCTTAGAGGATGTAGAATTAAGATAGAGGGATCCTGGGGTTTAGGGGACTATGGACATTAAGGTATCACCTATATATATTACCCATATGGTTGGAGTATTAGCTCACCCTATCTTTGTCTTTTCATAGTATACCTAAGTTGGCATCATACCCACAAGATGGGCTTGTTGGGATTGTCCTTCCTTGTCTAGCCAACTAGTTGAGGAGGCTTGGGGATGTATGATATTTACCTATGGTAAGTCAGATATTTTTCACATGCTCAGATGATGATGCAAGTGTTACACCACATGACTATTTAGGGTCATTGATGGGAAGATTAGTAAGAAATAGGATGGATTGAGTAGTATCTCCTTTATATCATCCTTTGCTCGATATGGGGTCATAATAGTAGCTCCCCCATGAGATTATGGATTGATATATGTTCACTGCTATGGTTCTAGGTTGATATATGGTCCCTGTTGATATGATATCTAATGGTAATGTAGGTTGTCGATCTGACTCCCCACCAATGTTCCCAGGTGATAGCCCATTGGCAGAGAATTCAGTTGGTAGCCCGATGAGTAGATAGTGGTAGCTTAGGCTCCACTCTGATGATAAATTATTCTTTATTTAGATTCACAAATTATCAACATATGAGCATGGATAATTAAGAGATAAGGAATACGCAAGGAATGAATCAAGATGAATAGTAACATTATGTGATGATGAGATCATTGAGATTAGATATCATATGATTTCAGGAAGACATGTTGATCGATGGTCAGATATTGACAGATGGAATTCTCTCTAGTTGAGAGGGAGTGTTAAAATAGACAACTACAGTGAAATTCCACTTTGGATAACACATTTTATGGATATGATGATTTCATTTAATTTCTCTTTTCAAGAGGAACAAAATTAACCTAAAGATCAATCCAAATGGATAAGGGAAAGTGTACTTATGCTGAAAATCCCACATGTTCATATTTGATAAGGTCAGCCCTAAAGCAAAGTGGACACTCTTGGAAGGCTATAAATACAAGTGACCTCTACCTCATTTTAAAATCATCATGGGACACTCTTTTATATTTTTTTTTGGCTCAAATAGGTCTAAGGCTCATGCGCGAAGGAACAAGTTCGCTCGAAGATGAAATTCCAGAGTCGAAAGATCACTTTTATGTCTTAGGGTTTTGGGCCTCAGTCACAAGCATAGGATCGTGATATATCAATTGTAGTCACTTGCTACTAGGCTCATCCATGTGACTGAAGAATCTAAGTCAAACACACAAATCTTCCTCTATGTTTTATGGGAAAATTTAGTGTCTTTTGGAACTACTAACTCCTAGACCTAGTAGCAAGTCTAGAACAACAGTTAAAGTAATTCTACTACTTTTCCTATAGCTAACAGATAATAGAAAGTGGAGAAAAAGTACCAACCTAGATCTCGTGCTCGATCCATATTCCCTTTGACCGCTTTCACCACTCCCTTCTGTACTTAACTCGCTTGAAAGGTACCTGCACACAAGCCAAGACAGAAAACCATCAAAGCATACATATCAATCTGTTAACTAAACATATTATAGAATCGAATGTACAATATACATCACATGAACACATGAACAAAAAAAGCATAGAACTATTTATTCATAGAAGGAAAGATTACAACCCATGTAGATGCATGTTCGATTCAGCGTCATCCTTCCAGCTTCAAACCCTTCTCTCCTCATGAATCAACAATTTGACATGATAACATTGCTCTCTCTACTAATCTCATTCCAATAGCATTTCCTTAGCTCAAGAAGTTTCAACCTTTCTAACTAGACCAACCTTTGAGATCTTGGTCCTTTTATAGCTAAAAGAGGAGGTTAGGCCATTAATGGCCCTCATGAATGCTTTTCCATATTTGGGAGGTGGTTCCATGGAGGAAGGGACAATGGATTAAGGTTCATTCATCTCCTTCCTGATCTAAAACCAAGCCCAATCCTTCTAGAAACCTCTAGAAACATCCATTGGATGAGGAATCCAATAGATTCATTTGAGAAATTTGATGGATCTCACCCATCGTAGATGATACAAAGACCAGGTGTTATGCATAGCACCCAGACAGTGTAGTGCCTACCATTCATTACATCCAGATAGAAGGCCACTTGCGATGATCTCTTCAGGGACATTTTTTGGGTGCATGGTGTCATGAAACTCTTGGGAAGCAAGCATGATGTAGATTAACTTCATTGGGGAATGAAAACAACTGAATTAGGGATTTATGGACCCTAATAATAGAGATCTGCAAGTTGGGGTTGATGTGCCCAAATTTTCTTGTAACACTATGCAACTAACATCTAGGGTTTCAGAATCTCATTTGCAGACTACAGTCACCCACTTGTACTCTCTAGAGAGCGACTGGAATTTTACTAGTCACACGCATGTCTCCTTGTTATGTGGAATTTTTCATCTATGGATAAACATAATTTCCCTAGGTGGGTAGCTACACCTAGAACAACAGATTTAAAGTCCTTAACCTTTTCCTATAGAAGCTAAATAAGACAAGGGACCTACTTGTTACCATTCGCTTTCCCTTTATCTCCTTTGCTTGGATCCCCTTTCTCCTTCTCGAACTTAATCCACTCGACAAGTACCTACAATCATAAAAAGAGGACAAAAAAAAATCAAAGAAAGAGATCTATCTACTATAAGAAAATGGAATCGAAACCATTTACACATATAATCATCATACATGAAGACAAGAATATGGGAAAAGGTGTAAATAGATTTATTAATTAGAAGGAAGAATTACAACCATGAAGTCTGATCCATTGTCACTCTTCCAGCCTGGGTTCCAACCAACATCACATCAAAATCACAACACTCCAGCAACATATCAATACTTGCTTACAATCTCAAACCTCATACAAACATTATCTCCTTAGAAATTCTCAAAGTCAAGCCCCTTGATCACTTAGGTGAGTGCTCAATTTATAGGAAAATGATGGTGGTTTGGCCATATATGAGGGAATTGAATGGCCTTCCAAATTTAGATTTAGTTTCCATGGAGGAAGGGATGAGAGGGCAGGAGGTTACTTAACTCGTTCCTCATCCATTTTCGAGCTTGTAGGAGATGATAAGTGTGGAAATCTTCTAGATGGCTCCAGAAGATAAGAATATTCCCATAACCCTATGATGATTTTGCTCAATCTCGGCCAACATAGGTCATAGTGGGCCTAAGCGCTCTAGAAATCACCTTGTCATGGGCCTACCTACACTAAAGAGCACTTACTCCTATCCAAGGCTCCGTTGGCCCCTTAAGGAGGCATTTCTGGAGGGATTCAAACCAAAAAACTCTCAACGGAGGCATTCAAAGTGCTGACTTGTCTAGGGCATCTAGCAACTGAATTAGGGTTTGATGAGCCCTAATGGTATTGATTTGAATGATGGGAGTGATGTGCCCAAATTGACCTGTAATAGCTTCCCCCTAAAGCATGATGTCGAAAATGTTAATGTCGAGTGATATGCTTTACGATGTGATGAGGAGGTTCTGAAGTGGTTGGTGACCTACATCAATTACAATAAATAAAATCATGATATTTTGACTTTTTCTCATGAATTACTGAGGGAAGGCATAACCCATGCTCAACATATAAACTTTCTACAAGTACATAGATATTCATCTACAGATATAGACCCATGATTGGATGACCATCAATGTAAAGCCATTATACAGATGATTTGGTACATTTCGTGAAATCGCAGCCCAGATGGATGAAACTAGATCTGCGGTCTTCTATATCGTTCAATCGTTTGCTCAAGTACGAGTCTAACCATGTGAATATGTGATCTGAAGTTGAACATGGGAAGACATTGTCTGATTACAAGTCAATGATGAAAGATGTTAACAAATGTGAGAGAAATCACTAATAATGATAATGATCCTCAAGGTACTGTAGTACATTCTGCATGGTGTGAATGGATGTTTTAATGTCGAACACCATAAAAAGTCTTTCGGTCGAAGGCCAGTGATGTCAACCTATCGCCAGAAGCAAGAAACTTGCCATTGATGTATGCAAGCCTCAAGGCACTAGAAGGGTGTTTCTAAGTCAACTTCTTGGATAGTGTGTTGATGTTGACAAGAAGTGACTCGTTGCAGGAGGGCCTTGATGTTTCCCACATCAACAACATGAAACAAGTGTAATGATTTTGGAGACGGAATGTGACTGACGACGCAAAGTTCAGGAATGGAGGTCATGAAAATGAAGGTTTATGAGTATTGCAAAGGATGAATTAACACTGAGTGACATCTCTTCAACATGCTAGTGACACTGAATGGATTGGCAACATTGACCCAAAACCAAAGTAATGGATGGTATGATAGACCAAGGTGTGATGACCATCAAGTAGATTACCTAACCCAAATAGTCACAGTGATGAAGTGAAAGTTTCATGTTCAAGAGCGACCTGCTGCCATAAAGTGGTTTACCCCTTTTCCCATTTTCCCCAGTCATTGTTGACGAGTACCTCTTTATTTTTATCAAGCTTGAGGAGGATAGCATATGCTTGTTGTATAATTCCACCCTTCGAGTGAATCCATCACTATGTGATGTTTTAATGAGCCTAGTGAAGGTGAAACTTGGTCTTGTCATGATGGACAAGTTTGTCATTATTTGATGTTTTAACAAGTCTAACGACAATGATAACTTGGTCCTTTTTATGTTTAGAGAGTTTGAATAGGGACAAAAAGAAAATTCCACAATTTCTTTTCTGTATATTTATCTCTCAAGTTCGAAAAATCATAAAAAAATACAAGAGAGAACCTATTAACCATGTTCAATCAACGTGTTTCTTTTTCATAAATAATCTATCTCAGTCTGGAAAAGAGTTAAACTTATACTGAGTAGATGTCATTTCCAATCCGTTAACGAGCTGAAAAGGACAAGCACTCAACAATATTTTCATATTTAGAGAGTATGAAAAGAGATTAAAGAGGAGTCCAAGGGGGTTCTATTTCGATGTTTAACGGAGCTCGAAAAAAAGATAAAAGTATGCTCTATGGTAAAAGTACAATTCACGATCGTGCACGTCAAATTATGTAAGTTAGTTGTAAATCTATTCAAAGCACCACCAAACAGATTAAAAATACCTGTTTCATTGGTAAAAATAGGTAAATAATAAAGTTTACTCATATAATTCTCATGAAATAAACATAAAAACAAGAATTTACCATGTTATTTTCACCATTTGATATTTACCATTTAGTTTTAAATTTTCTCTGACCCTATTTTTTACCTTGATCTTCAACTGCGGATTACAAGAGATTATGTCGATCATTTCACATGTCGTCTAGACCAGGTAGGAGATCTACCCCTCCTCTTTCTTTTCATGTCATTCTTTTATTGTTTCATGCAAGTTTTTAGGGTTTTTAGGGCCCCTAGGGTTTGAATTTTTAATGATGGGATTAGTGCATGCTTCCATATCAAAAAATACACTCAAGGGCACCCAGACTACACTGTAGTGCATTTTCTCCTTGCTTGGGCTGCACTAAGAAAGTTTCACAAACTTGTTTTACCAATTTGGCCCAAAATTTCTCCAGTTTTTTGCATGAAAGGGATCCTAACTAATCTTATGGTTTGATTTCAGGCTTTCATTGGATTAGAATGCCTATTACTTGGCAATAAATAGAGCATGAAGAACAAGACATGGTTGCGGTAAATAATCCAGGTACAGTTGAGGCCCTTAAAAAGTGTGGGTTGCACAAATACTTCAAGTTGTCCAGAATGAGGCAACAATCAGAACTATTGCAATTCCTAGTTCATGCATGGGATTTGGTAGATCAGGATTTTCACATAAGGGAAAATTAGTCCCTATTTTGATCAATGATTTTTACATTCTTATAGGGTTGTCGAGATGAGGTCCCCCCATATCTCTTTCAGGTTCCTCCGATAGAGGGGAATTAGTGAGGGATTATGTTCAACAATTCTGTCAGCCAGGTATAGAGCCTAGAAAGGAGGGAAAGATAATCATCAAAAATATTTGTGATTTTCCTTTAAGAACAATCCTTTTCATCATTGCAAAGTTGGTAGGTAGTGTGACACTTCATCCAGTGAAAAAATCATACATGCAATATGCACTTGAGTGTCTTGAGCCAACTTTATTCAACAGTTGTGAGGCAACACTTTCTTCACTAAAAGAACAACTGACAAAGGTAAAGAGTTGTAAGACAAGGAACTTTAGCTATTGTTAAACACACATGGTGAGGGAGAACAATTAGGAAAGATAAAGCATGCAATACCTTTTTTATTAACAATCTGATATACATTTATAGTACATTTGGTGACCGTTGGGATTCACATCCCAAGGTCTCTTGGACTGCTTTGTCCATTCGGCTTCCACGATAACCCTTTAGGATTAGGTGTCCAACATTCCCCCCCTTAATCCGAAGGGTTCTGTATGAGTCCAAGAAAAGAGTTGTAATACCAAATGTGCAATAATGCATGGCAGCACTAGGCTGAATGTGCTCTATGAAATGTTGGTAAAAAAGGGTGGTGGTTTAAGGATAGCCACCAACACTGGAACGCTTAGTGCAGTTCCCGGAACTCTTCCCAAACTGGCAAGAAGCTGAAGTCTTCTGCTAGAGGAAGTGATCCTATTGTTTTAAAGAGGGAAACTTTCAACCATAAAAGGGAGGTCTCACCCCGCATAAAAGGTAAAACTTCAACCTGAAAAGGGAAGTCTCAACCTGTGATGGTTTAAGGATGACCAACAACTCCGGAATGCTTAATGCAATTCCTGGAACTCTTCCAAAACTGGCAAGAAGCTGGAGTCTTCTGCTAGAGGAAGTGTTTCTCAATTTGTTCGAAACTCTTCCCAAGACTGGCAAGAAGGCTGAGTCCTTTCTGCTGAGAAGTGTCCATTTCCACTGAAAGGCCTGTTCATGGGCATCTTTTGGTCTCTGGCTACACTCTGCAAACTGGTTGTGGCAGGTTGTGCTCAGGGCCGCTTGATGTGATGACTCTGAACTTGGTAGTGACCATCCATTTCCCCTGTCAGATCAAGGTGGATGAAAGCTGGAGAAACTATTGCAAGAACTGTTCAAATATTCTGGGACATCAAGTTCTGACATGTGTTTGGAATATCTTCTTGGCTGTTGATGCCCATTGCCAAGAAGTGATCCATCCAAGATGAATCTTTGTTCTTGAAGGACGTTTGTTGCTGAAGCATCTGTGCGAAGAATGATTGGTTTTATGACAGTGCTTACATGGATGAAGATCAAAACAATGATCTTTCAAATGGCCAACTCGGTCACAGTGTTGGAATTTCACAATCTGTTTTTGTTGTTGTTGCTGTTGTGGAAGAGAGGTAGAGTCTGGAACAGCTGGAGCTGAACTGTCATAAGGAGTAGGTGAACTGTCATAAATGAATCCAACACTCTGAAACTGAATGGGCTTGGCATAGTCTGGAATATGAAAGGACAAGTCCTTGTCATATCCAAGACCAGTTTTGTGCTTGTTGTGGAAAAGTTGTTCCCAAGGTCTGATGATGGGCTTGGGAAGTGCAGGCTGAACTTTTGCATCTGCATGTACAACTGCTGCATTATTAACTTGCTGTTGATGGGTGGTTGTCTCAATGTTCTGAACAAAAACAGGTTCAGAATGACTTCTCTGTTTTAATTCTTCTTGTTGAAGCCGAGATTCCAACTACAAAAATTCAATGTTTTCTCGTACATTTTTCAAACAGATTTGAATGTCTGCAACAATGGCTTTATCAATCATAATTGTATTGTCCATGGTAGAGTGTATTAGAGTATTCAATAATTCTAATACAATACCCATTCTATCCATTTCACAATAATATCACTGCAAAAAATTGATTTGTATACCACTTTGTCTT
>APFE030755017.1:0-11355 GCA_000404065.3 Pinus taeda
CCTATAGGGTCTTCCATATATGACAATGACTCTTATACTAGGACAAACCCTAGAAGCACTCAATGGGTGCTTGACCTATAAAATAAAAGAACTTGAGCATGAAACCCATGCTTCAATAATAATAATAATTTTTTTTTTCATTTTATATTTACAAGAATACATTTCATACTAGTGAAGAACGAACCTAGTTATACATTTTTCAACACTAGCCATGTGAAATTTTGCATTTACCATGTTACTTGATAGCTTCAGTAGCCCATACTTGTCTACATTACATAAGTATATGATACAAGCATATTGTCATAACTTATAAGTCTCTTTACCTTGTTTTATTTTGGAGGTACCATGTAATTGATGTATAGTAAATATAGTAGTGAATTAATCTTCACGATTACATGCAACTGACTTGATGACCTAGATTAATACTTATATTCCAGTCAGATCAGAACTCAAACAATTTAATTGAGGGGAACGGTTTTCTTTCTTAAACTAGAGATATCAGTAACTAGATGAAATTACTTGGGAAAATCCAACCAGTCGCCAAAATAACCCCTTTTTCTTTCTTAATCTAGAGATATCGTAACTAGATGAAATTACTTGGGAAAATCCAACCAGTTGCCAAAATAACCCCTAAGCTAGTGACAACAAGCCATAATGCAACACCTAACAAGAATCTTATGACTTAGTAAGGGCCAAGACATCCAAAGACACACCCGCAAAGGGGACAACATCTAAACTTCTATCCTTATCAACATGAGAAAAATGCCACTCGGAATTTGAACCCAATTGAAGAGAGTGCGAGACCTACCTCCCAACCATTCAAGCAAACCAGCTAAATTGATTTTGGGGAATGTTAAAGGTGTTCTAAGGATTTGAATTAAGGGTTAGTACTACGAAACATTCACCTTATTGATTGTGGATAATACAATGATCGTGGGAGAAATGATTAAATAATGTCAATGCAAAATTCTATTTACGACAAAATGATTCTAGAATGTTACTAATATCTATGGATATGACCTGAATAACAAATATGATATGGACACCAACGACATAAATAATTCAAAAATTGTGATTAATGATGTGTAAAGTCCCCTTTTTATAACATGCCAAAAATTGTCTTTTGGGCAATTTGAAAAACACTTTACATGATGACATTTCGTCAAACACTCGGAATGCAAAGCAAGAGAAACCTTTGTGATAGAGACATTTTTACCAAATAGTTTACTTGCAACCAAGAATGAAACCTTTACCTAGCGTATAAAACAATAAGACTCCATAATGATGAACAATAATATCTCAACAAACTTATTTATTAATATAGAATATGGTATTATATGCCAATTAGTAAATTAGGAAATTTGCAACAGCTTAGAAAATGGCATGATTGGTTGTAGGTGACTTGGCCTCCTCAAGAAGATATAAACTACGTCAGTGAACAGTCTCTGAAGCCTAGGAGTAGCTCTATAAACAATATTATTCAACCTACAATTAATAACCTTGTCTTCAATCTTGAAGTGCTTGTGAAGAACCTCATTGGTCCTTCCCTTTTTGTCTCCACGGCAATCAATAATGAAGGACCTAAGTAACCCCTCCTATTTTTCCAAAGTGAAGCACTAATGAGGAAGTATGGGTGTTTCTTCCTATTGACCAACTACGGTCGGTAGACTCACTACTGAAACCAATTTAAGCGAATCAGCTAGGGTGGATCTCTCACCATCGAAACTAACCCTCCTCACATGGGTTTTCACCTATACTCTCAAGCTACAAGAACTCTCGAAACAATTATCAAAATCAATAACCAATACACACCCAAAAGTAAGCTCCAATTCTCCTTTTATAATTGTTATCATTAGAATACCATGGGTCATTGGAATACCATTTGTCAATACCACAAGTCATCAAAATAACACGGATCTCCCCTTTTTACATTTTTTCCCGGTCAATCATATAAAATGACTTTATAAAGTCACTTAATAGCATCCTTTTAATTTAATTATTCATTTCACTTTTTGATGGTGTTTTCTCTCCAACTGAAAATGAATAATTAAACTAATCTTCTTGGAAACGGATATGTCCCCTTACTTAAATACCAATAAACTCACAAGAATCCTCAAATCTCTCTTCCAGATATCTTAATAAACACTTTACATCAAGAGATTTATTCAGACACTTTGCATGAAGAGATTTATAGCAAATGTCTAAACGAGACATTTCATCAAACACTTTGAAAAAAAACGGTTGCAAATGTCTGACATACAGCTAAGAATAAAGCCTTACTCAGCAAAGAAACACAATAAACTCTAAAGAGCAATAAATAACTTGACCCAAATTTTAACAGTCCACTACAAAAATTTACATAGCACTTTATTTCTTTAGGACCAAGAGTTGCTTCAACAGGATGACTATAGATAACTTGGTTTTCTCAAGATGACTCTGCTCCTCCAATGGCCTTTGGTTTTCAGTATCCATCTCTAAAACCTGGCACTATTAGTTATATATGAATTTGATTGCCAATATAATGTAATGTTCCTTTTTCTGGTATTCCTTATGCGATGGATAGGATGGACTTTTAGAATTGGGGGCAGACAGGTCACAAGTGCAGGCTGGCGTCCTTAGCGGGCCCCGGGACTTTTGGAGGAGTTTTGAGGAGTTTTCATGAGGTCTGATAGCATTCGCTTGGTATATTCCATCGTCCGCACAGTTTTTCCTTTTGTTCTTTTGCATTCTACAACTTTCAAAAACCACAGTAATTAATGGGCATGACTCAATTAATTACATTTAAGGTGGCATTTTGGGAGGAATACTTGGCAAAACACTTAGTGTAATAGCTTGTCGGAACAGGGACGAGAATACCTACAAGGCGAGATGGTTAGAAGCGATTTTCAGTGACCTGAGGAAGCTTGGTCGCCAATTTACCCTTTTCCCACATTAAAAAGAATATTTTAATTAAAATTAAAGAGGGGAAAGTACTCCATGATTAAAATAATAATAAAATAGGAGGTTTTAAAGGGGCCCATTAGATTTATAAAAGTGGAGCAAGAGGCCATTAGAGGACATCTTGGATTTGATATTCCTTCTTGTATGAGAGGTTGGGAACCCCTCGTGTGATTCAGTGAGATTGGGCGAGCACCCATCTCCCCTTGGTGAATTCATCAAAATTCACTGGAGACCTTAGTAGTGGAAGTTCAGTTCAGTTTTGGAGGTCGGTGCAGTGCAGCAGATTATCTTGGAGGCCAGCGTTCATCTCAGCTATTTTGGTTGTATATGCATATAACCCAAGTTTATCCATTATAATAAAAGCTGAGAAATTTCCTGTTCATTGTGTCATTGAATTGCAGTGCTTTGTTTGTTTTATTTTACATGGCAATCTTTTGTTAAATGAATGATAATTTAATGTTGAAATTTGGGTTGAGTTTGATTTCTGCAAATTTAGCAAAATATCTCGTTTGGGACATTACATATGAAGGGACTCAGTCTACCTTAAAAATTTACTCGTCCTCAAAATCAGCTTGACTCGGCCTCCAAGGAGTGGTATCAGCCTGCAAGAATGGTATAAACCCAGCTCCCTACCAAAGTGAAATTTGGCTTGCAATAATACCAACTTTGCCTGCAACAATAGGTGCAATTTGACCTGCTATAATTGAGAGAGCTCGACTTCCAAATTTGCACCCAACATGATCACAAATAACCACAATCAACCTGGAGGTATTGTTGAAGATGAATATCTTTGTTAAATGATACTTCAGCAAAGCACTACTATGGTATTGTTGTAATGAATTCAAAATAGCGAGAAAATGTTATAGACAACTCAGTCGCTTCCTACATGAATCGACCTCCCAAAATAAGTTTCCATTGGAATAAAATCAACCTTATTGTAAATAATATCGTCCCTATGAAGAAATGTTCAACCCTCCAAGATACAACACATTCAACCTCCGCTAATTGTTGATCTCACCGTGCATATGATGAGGTGGCTCAACCTCAAAAGACCATCATACTCAACCTGCTAAATGCTCATAGATCTCGGCCTCCTCTTGTGAATGAACTCGACTTGCAAATAGGTATAACTCAACCATCAAGGATAGTCTACAAAATTGGGTCTTTCTCCTTCACGTTAGACACTAGTGAGTAATCTAAATGGTCACCCCTCCCTTCCAACCTGAAGCAATAGTGAGAGATCTAAGTGATCCCTCCTCTTTCTCCAAAGTGAAACAATAGTGAGGAGGTCTAGGTTGTTAGAAAATCAGAAAGGCAGAAATATTTCCTCTAGTTAATAATTACTTGTGATATCTTTGAATTCTTATCATTTTTTCTTATGTTCCTTTTTATCTTAGTTCATCAAGCAATTACCAAACCCAAAACACAAAGATCAGTGACACCAGATATAGGTACTTAGGCAGGGCTAAAACTCCTATATAGGGGAAAGCCCAGTCAACAACTCTTCGTTCAGTAATTCAAATTGAGATGGACCAAGACCCAAGACCAATAGACCTTCCTCCTCCACCAAGTCAGCCTTCTAAGATGATATAGTAGTTTCTTCTTATCCAGTAGCTTCAATCCAGTAATTCGACTTCCAAGCTGCAAAATTTCGACCCCCAGCAGCAGAATTTTGACCTACCAATTATTGCAAAATTTTAACACCCTTCCTGCAGTTGCACAACTTCACACATGTGGGAAAGAGAGGGAAAATTTCGACCTTTTATGCTTGAGAGAGACCTCCTTCTTCGTTATCCTTCCTCACCTCCTTCCTTGAAATTCGCACTTTTTCTAAGCCAAAAATTGTAGATCGAATTTGTTGTGAGTGAGTGACAAATGAGGTTGAGTTGTTGCGTTTACATGTGATTTTGATACCCAGTTTTAGGCCAACTTGTCCAGTTTTGACGTTGACTCAATGGAGGAGGCCTAGAAGATTAATTTTAATATTAAATAAATTTCTTTCTTAACAAATAATTCCCAAGAAGGGTTCTTTACATTATGACATGGACAAGGACACTTGACACAAACCCTAGAAGCCTATAATGGAGGCTTTGACCTAAAAATAATTGACCCAAGCATGAAACTCGAGATTTAATAAGTCAATTTTAATAATTATAAAATTTCATTTTCTTTCTTTTGATAGATATATTATATTGTGACTTAAATACATTTATGATGACCGAAACTAGTTACATCCTTCAACACTCCCTCCTAACTAGGGAGGTATTCATAGTTACAACTATATAGAGGTACATAAAAGATCTCCAAAATGAGCTACAAAGAGTTCAGGCACACTCAGTGCCACGAACTAGATACCTGACCAAGGTTATCTATCTGGGTGGGACTACGATGGACTAAAGCTTTCAGCCAGTCTAGGTAACATCAGGCTTACTAACTAGCCATCAACCCAGGGATCTAGGTGCGTATCCAAGGTTAGATCTCCAAGACCAACGCAACCCTTCCTCTTTGGGATCTAGACATCAACACACAGGCCGACCAGATGTCCTCCCAAGCATCCACCATTAGATGCTTCAGCTCTCACTAATAAATCAGAAATATCCATTTGTCCAAGCATGCCTCTTAAGTGTTCATCCTTCTTCATGGAGAGATTTACCCCTACAAACCCAATCAACAATAAACTTTCAAATATATATACAACACAAACCTTCGGGGTCCTCAATAATCTTGATCCTCCTTTGATCATCAAGGTGCTCATAACATTGTTTTAAAACTTGGACTCGGACTCGGAACCGACCGAGGGTCTGCTCCAGCTCGGTATCGACTCAGACTAGTTGATTCCAATGACTCTGTCTTTGTAAAAAGTACAATAAATATTTAATTTTAATGAAAAATCATATTTTTAAAGATTTTCATTCATGTTTTCAAACTCAAAGCATTGGAATAAAAGAGAGAAGACAACACTTGATCAAAGCATGCTCATGAGTATATCTACAATATCAAAATGCAACGAATGAACTGTCCAATACTTGTAATATATAGAGATTAGAACAAAAACACATAACTAATGCTACTCCAAAAACTAACTCCTCAAACTTGCTCCAAAGATTGCCCAAGAACCTCCTCAATGTTGCTCCAAAAACCAGCTCCATTTGCTCACACACTCCTCACAAATGCTCACATAAATGCAATGAGATATTTGTGAGGAAATATGAGGGGGTTGGGTCACCTTTATAGGTGTGGGAGAAGGGTAGAGGGGCTAGGAAATAGTTTAAACAAACAAACAAAAAATGTTTCAAGTCTGCCCAGCCCGCCTTTCTTCCCACCACTAAGACTGTCCAGTTTAAATTGGGCTCGATTCGTCTAACCAGTCCATTAACGAACTCGACGAATTGGTTACCAACTCGGCCAGTTTGGTAACGGACCAGCCTCCGAGCCGGATAATTGACCTAGTCGATCCAGGCAAGGGTATGGCTCGGTCAACCAGGCCGATTTTGAGTCAAACCGACCTAATTTTAAAACTATGGTTCATATATAATTTGTCGAAAGCTTTCTTCTTCTTTCATTTCTTCAGCAGCACTACATCCTCAAATCTTCTCAAGTCTTTTGTTTGCAACTTCATATTCATCAATAGTACTTTTGCTTACTTCAAGGTATTCATTGTCATAATATGCCCTCCCTCTTAACTGAGGAGATATACCTTTTCTTTTATTCTAGTTCCCTCTCAACTTAGGGAGATTAATTGCTTCCTTCTTCTATAACAACAAAGAACCTTTCATATCAATATTCTTATTGAAAAGCTTCCTTTTTGTAAATAGTCTCTTGAGTCGGGAAGCTCGAAAATGGAAATCTTAAAGGGCGACAAAATATCAGGCACTGTAATCTCTGCCGAGGAAGTCGTATCAGTTGATTCCTCTGCTGTTTTCTCTGTATTGGGAAGAGGGTCAGCGGATCCCTGTGTTTTCTGCAATTCTTCGCCGAAATCTGCGTTGCTCGTTGCCATTGTGGTGGACGCCGTGCACGAGAAGGGTGGGATCTTTTTCTGTCAGCTCTGGCACGTTGGCCGAGCGTCCCATTCTGCTTATCAGCCCGACGGAGGAGCCCCTGTATATTCTACAGACAAACCCATCGCAGATGGCTGGACCATCCTGATGCCGGATGGTAACCGGGGAGACTATTCCAAACCCCGAGCCCTTGTGATCTCAAAAATCCCTAGGATAGTCAATCAGTTTCGCCTGGTAACCAGAAATGACATGGCAGCAGTGGCTGGATACTCCAACACGGCGCATCGCCTCACGATTACTGCATGCAAGGTTGGGGGGCTACGGGCTGCAGATCCGACCCACCTTAAAATCGTAAGGCCCAATCTTGGCAGATCTGGGTTGGATCTACCAGATCTAAGTGCCATACATTGCAGATCTTGGCTAGATCTAACCGTTTGGAACAAGATCCAGGATTACACAGCTCCCAGGCAACAGATCGGAAGGAATAGGCAACGACTGAGAAGAGGGCGAACAATATCTGACATGCAAAAGAATCATTGCAGTTTTGGCTCAGATCCCTGCGATCTAGTCCATATCAGAGCACAGAGTCGATGTACAAGGACTTCTCTGCTCTCGACTGCGCAGATCTGGTCCTCTTTCTCCCTGACGCAGCGATTTTACAGAGGATCCACAGATCCCTTCAAGGCAGATCCGCGTGGGGGCAAAACATATCTCAGGCAGAAGTTTTCTTCTCATCTGCGGAACCCCCTGCGTCAAGAGGCGGAAGACTCAAAAGACTCTGGCCCTAAGCTGCTCCAGAAATCTTCTAAAGACTCCTCTGCGCCCTTTCAGATTCAAATAGCACAGATCTCTGGCAAAACCGTCATGCAGTGGGTAAATCCAACAGATCTGGTACAGAATCTCAAAGCTAATCTGGAGCATAGGCTTGGGATCCCCTCAGCCCTTCAAAGACTTATCTTTCAAGGTAAACAGCTCGAAGATTCTCTTCCTCTTTCTTCTTATAGCATAACGAGCAACAGCTCTCTAGTGTTCTCCTTTCGTTTGAGAGGAGCTGCAGGGCAATCCTCTTCTGCTCCTCCAAACTCCTACAAAGCTGCAGTCCGCACTGAGATGCCAGCAACCCCGGAACCTCCCAAACCCAAACCTTTTTTGGTTGACAAATTGGAGGAAGTTCCCTCTGTTGAGATCTCTTACCCTGATCTTGCAGATGACTCCCAAAAATTCGCTGAAAGGGCCATCATCTGCAGATTCAATGGGCTCTGGCCGCCCTCTCAGGATCTTTATGACTGGATCAAGGACAACTGGACTGACCGTTGCAAGGTTTATTTCTATGCAAAGGGATATTTTATAGTGCTGTTCGATGACCTCGAGCACTGCTACAACGCCCTAGATGAAGGCCCTTGGTTCATGGGTTCAGCTGGCCTCTTCCTAACTCCATGGTTTCCAGACTTTGACCCAGCTTCAGCAATCATCACTAAAGCTCCTGTATGGATCAGACTCCCAAATCTCCCAGTTCACCTGTGGCGCACAGAAGCATATAAGCAAATAGGCAATGCCTTGGGTCGCTTTATAACGGGAGATTACACGAGAGAGCGGCAAGGGCTCTATACTTATGCCAGAGTTTGTGTGGAGCTTGACTTAAGCAAGGGATTGCTAGAATACATCCATCTCAAGATCAAGGACTCTGTCTAGACCCAGTATATAGAGTACGAAAACACTGCCTTCCGATGCCGCCATTGTCACCTAACAGGGCACCTGCATAGCTCCTGCCCATCACTGTCAGCAAGAAAGAAAAAGGACCTCTTCGCTCACTCCAAGCCCAAGCGTTGGGCTCCCTGTCCTCCGCCGCCTGCTGGAAGCTCCAGCCCCCCAAGAATGGACAAAGGGGAAAGCGAGTCAGAACCAGACCAGGCACCTCAGCCGATGGATCCGCCCCCAATCAATATGGGGCTCACCCATGTCACAGCTAGCTCCCAGAAACGTCCCCACGAGACTTGATCTTCCGAATCAGAGAAGGAGTCCGAGAAGGAGTCCCCGGAGACAGAGGAATCCAGTCTTCAAGTTGTCCTAGCCCATCCTCCCCATGATGGCTGGACAAAAGCTAACAAAAAGAAAGGGAAAAAACATTGTGGTGTAGTTTCTGACCCGATGGGGTAATAGCCTGATAGTCTGTCCTGTTCTCGAATCTTCTGTTATAGATCTGAGATTGTGTCTTTCCTCCGAGACCGAGGTTGATGAGTCCATCATTTCCAGTCTGTCGGTTCTATGCTCTTCCTATAGCTTTGTGTCTGTATCTCTCCTCCGGGACTGAGGTTGATGATTCCATCATTTCCAGTCTGCGGGTTTTTTGCTTTTCCTGACTGTACTATATTTTACTTAATAGATTTAATCTTTACCGAGAAAAAAAAAAAAAAATTATTTGGTACCCTCTATCATCGCCAAGATAGATGTTTGCTCCATTGCTGGTCTCTTTGAAGTCTTCAAACCACTGTCTGTTCCATGTCATGTGGATGGATGCACATGAGTCCACAAACTAGGTATCTGCTTCATCATCCTTAGTCGAAAACACAGATTCAGATATGAATAGTCTGAGGTTCTGACTTTGTTCCTCATGAGAAAAATGACCTGCATGTTGCTTATGTCTTTCGGCCTTCATCAGACTTCTTCTTCAAGCAATATCTGGATATATGGCTGGTTCTACCACAATAAAAGAATTTGGTCACAAAGTCATTTCTATTGAAAGGCATACCTTGAGGTGGGGGCATCTTTCTCTGTGGGGTTGCACTTCTCTTATGTGTTGCATTTGGCTTTCCCTGAAGGGCTTCTTATTCTCCATTAAGGCCAGATTTGAACTTTGAGCTTTATGAGTCAGTCGCCTTTCCTCCTCTTACATGAGGATCCTAGTCAATTATTCAACATGGGGGTTTTTTCTCTTGCATTCAAGACAGTGATGAACATATGATACTCGTCAGTCATACCATTCATGGTAATCGTGACAAAATCTGTATCTGACACAACTTCACCGATGTCACCTAGCTTGTCCTTGAGCTCCTTGATCTGCGAAATAAATGCTACAACTGTTTGATTCTCCTCCATCTTGATGGAGTGAATCTTTCTCTTCAAGAACAACAATCAATTGTTGTTCTTGACCTCCTAGAGAACCTTGAGCATCTTCCAGATTTCTGGTGTAGTCTTGTAATCACGGATATGGGGTATAATGAAATCTTTGACCGACAATTTCAGGAGCATTCTCGCCTTAGTCTCCTACTTGTCCCAATCTTGGATCGTTGTTGTTATTCCTCTTGAAAGCACATTCGGCTTCACCTCATCATTATTCACAATTTCCCATGCATTGTGCCCCTTAAGCAGGGTCTGCATCTTAAATTTCCAACCAAAATAATTGGATCCATCTAGATTTTCATTCTCATTGAGGTATGCTTCTCCTAACTTATTATTCATCTTGAATTAAAAAAACTTCAACCCCAACAACTTAAAATGCCAAATCCAATGAAAACTTCAATTAAAACTGAGCCCAAATCTTTTCCCCCCTCCCCCCCTTTTTTAAAGAGATCACTCCAAATAAATTCACCCCCTTTATCAAATAATGAAACCCTTTTTTTAATTAAAAATTTATTTAAAAAAAATCCAATATCACCTTGGCTTTCAAACGAATGCAGAAGAAGCCAAACACCTTTTGACCAAATGTTGAAGAAACGGGACACTTTCTAGCATCAAGATAAGAGGCTAGCAATGATGAAGCCCCAGTTGGCAATGGGACCCCAGAAATGATGAGTTGTTATTCCTTAATTCGGTTGTTCTTAAAGTACCCTTCAGATCTGCCAAAGAGTAAAAGGATTATGAACGTAGAATCAAATACTCAGAGTCAGATACACAGAGTGAAGGATTGTGATGGTTTCACAATACTCAAAGGTATGCCAGGGGTCACCTTTCCTTTGATACCACACGCACGGAAGAAAACCACCATGACTTAAGAAAACGCGGAATAAACCACCACGACTCGATCCCGCAATAACGAAGGAAAAAAATGCTATGAGTAGACATCAAAAACTATTTCACGCATACAATAACAACTTACCACGTAGGCAGCAACATCGAAAACAAATCTTCCTCAACAATCCCAGCCTCCTTTACAGTGCCCTTTGGCCTCCTCGGCAATCCCAACCTCGTCCACAACCATCCCGCAGCGATCCAAAAATATTGGATTCAACTCCAAATAAACCAAATCCATGACAACCTCTGCTTGATTGTCATCTCAAGCAATAGTGTACCGCCCTAGGGAAGTCACCAACAACGCGACGGGCGCACGACGAGTTGAGGCGCCCCAGGCACGCGTTGGGCGACCCGGGAAGGCGCGCACGGTGGGTTGGCGACCAGGCGGGCGCGCGTAGGCGGG
>APFE030755028.1:0-16409 GCA_000404065.3 Pinus taeda
AATTGTGGGGCACTCTGTTGGAAGAAACCAAAGTGTGTTGAGCTAATTAGCTGGGTTTTCAAAGGGAATTCTAATAACAGGGATGAGGGTGCAGTTTGTATGGGCTTTTAGCCGGTACCTCGACTTCTTCAATTACTTTTTATGGTGAATTTCGCAGAAGGGCACGGGTCTTTTGCAAAGCTCTGGTGTGTAGGGAGTTTACCAGGTTTTTGGGTAGTTTCAGTGGACAATTTAACTGTGAGGAGCTTTTGCAGAGTTTTTTAAAGGAATTTAGGAGAAAAATGGGAGAAATATGGGTGAAGGAGGTCGCCTGTGGAAAATACCTGGATTTTTCGGTGCAGGAGGTATCAAGCTGGGACAATTGCAGGCATTTGAGTTGACTTCGAGGGCGGCAGCAACTTTGGTGGACGAATTCTCTATTTTGGCCGCAATCGACGTCTTTCGCATGCACAACGCTCCGCAAACAGTAAGTTAAAATGACATAAAATGGTCATTTCCCGACTTTTTATGCAATTTTGGCCCTTTGGCGCCTTTTTGGTGATGATGTTAGCATGACGTCATCGGTGGGTCCAAGTACGGCAGGGTGACGTGGCGGTTGACGTGGGTAGCCAGGTGGCGGTGATACGGTGGCACGGTAGGCGGGTGGATGGCCGACGTGGAGGCAACGTGGAGCAGTGGTGGCGGACGAGGGGGTGATGTCACGCTGACGGGGGTGTGAAGTCAGCGAGAGGGGATGGGTGGTAAGAGGATTCCCCAGAGCACCCCAGGGGGGTAAGTGGTATGAGGGGGTAGCGCTCCGAACACTGCGGGAAGCCGACGCGTGGCGGGGGTACGGCGGTAAAACCGCCAATCCCCCGGACGCAAAACATCGGGCATCTGTCCTGTGAAATCGACCGCCCATCATTGGATCGTGTCATTCATGATTGGATGGTTGGCAGGGAGAGCGATACGATGGCACGTTAAGACAGGGGGACCCACCGATTAAATTAATTGTTTTAAATATAATGCGCATGCGGTGGGTTTTTGACATAGGGTAGCGGGTTAGTTTAATAATTTTTTAATTAAAAAACATTACAAACACAAACTTTTTCGCGGAAAAGGGGTAGGAAGGGTTAATGAGGGCGGGGACTATGGTTTATTATTTTTTAACCAAAGTTTTTAAAAAAACCCATAGTTTTAGGGTGAAAGAGGGTTAATATTAACCCCTGATGGCTTAATATTCCCCAAGAGAGGGCTGTATAGCTATAGTGCTAGGGGGAGGGTATTTATGTAGACTTTTAGGGAATTTTGCTTAGGGAGCTAAATAATACATCAGTTGTTAATATGACATTTGTGAGGTGAATGTTGGGGAAAAGACTAAGTTTTAAGAAGTAAAACTTAGGAATGGAAGATGAGGGAAATGAGAGTAAAGATTTTTACACAAAAAATGTGGCTTCTTTCTCTTGACTAAACTTCATGGTTTGACCTGGTACTCTGTCATGAAATGAAGTGGAACAGGACACTTGAGCAGATCTCAAGGTCCTTGGGGATGTTAGTAAATTATGTTTGGGGGAAAAAGGGGAAAATTAGACATGCTTCCAATGTTATGTCCTCAAACCTTTGCTATGATGTCAATACCCTGAATGGAATAAGTCTTGCACTTGATAAGCCAATTGATGATGGCCCTTCATTTCTGCAACCTTACACTACTTACCCAACCTAGTAATCCTAACATTTTTTCTTCACTTTAAGCTTGAATTAGCATACCCTGATTGCTCTCTTTTTCTTTTGACTGCCCTCCTATCTAAATCTACCCTTATTTCTTCCAAGGACCCAGATTGGCAGTTGGGCTCCCTCATTTCTCTACCTAGGTAGTCATCTGCCAAGCTTGAGCTGTTTGGACAGGAAACATTCTCTATTCTGCAACAGGCAATTTAAACATTGCATGGTCCAGATTAGACTGTTGGGCCATCCATCAAGTATGATTAGTGTCAGTATTTGTAGACTGTGACACTGCTAAAAGATAGTAGTGGCATTTTGACTAGCCACTTTCTTGGTCTTTAGTTTGGGGTTCATTTTCACTTTTCTTTTAACCATTTGATTTTCTTGCCTTTTGATTATTCTTTTAAGGCATACCCTCTTTTCATTTTTAATTTTCCTAGTATGTACACAAAATATGGAACCTTTGCAGCCTGCAATGATGAACATATTTAGCCCTTCCACTGTCAATCATGAAAGATGAAACCTATTGGTATAGGAACCTAACAGTGGATCCACTTGGGATGGATTTTCTTGGGGAAAGCCAAGAACAACAGGTCATATGGCCTTATTTTTTCAAGAACTACCACTTTGTGTCTTGCTGACCTGTGTCACTGCTTATCATTGGTTCTTTGTTCTGTAGACCTTCCTCAAATTTGTTTGTGGAGATTTTCAAGCATCTATGTAATCTTTGATATAGTTTTGCTGATCATTCTTCAAAATCTGTTGTAGTTGTTCTTTTATCTATCTACTGTAAAATGAAAAATGCTGGAAATATAGATATTTATGTACAATGTGTGACTGTACTATGCGCATGGATCATAATAGTGCTTGAGCATTCTCCCATTCACTGGGCCTTCATCATTATTTGACTCATCCAGACTCTTTAGAAAAAAGGTGTTATTGCCTTACACAGCCTGAATTACAAATGGTCCTTTCTTTTAGCGCTCAAATCCACCTTAGGCTGAAATAAGGCAAGACTCAAGGCCACATCAAACCACGCTCAGCCTCGTAGCTAGCCCTACGAGGACAGGAGAGGGCTCTCTCCGGGTAAAACTCGGCAAAATATATTCGAAAAGGATCGAGATGACCGAATTGATGACTGATTTTAGGCTAGGTATTAAGTACAAAGAGTTTAGGATTGATTTTTTATAATTTTGTTGAAATCAAGGGAAAGTCAAATTTGGGTGCGGGGATGAGGCACAGTTTGGGCACAGGATAGCTCGTTGGAAAGGTCTCTAAGTCTACGTTCCAACCCAAGTAGATTTTTTCAATTTAAAATTCATTTTCCTTGTCAAAAATCAAATCTCCTAATACTGCTCAAAATGTGCCAAATGAGGCTGCCTCAAGGCAGAGTGTTATTGCAGTCAGCTTTTGAATGCCTTCCTCAACTCCAAATTGATATCATGATAGCTCATTCGAAATATAATTGTGTCTAGTTATCATTTTACGCATCAAGAAAGTCATTTGGCCAACCAAGCTAGGATACAACTTGATTTTCCCAAGGTCACTTCAGAGGTGCATTTGATTCTCCTGAGGCAATGATATTTTTGACATTTCTCTAAAACCATGACACTTGTGTAAAAAGTGAAGGAGGTTTTTCTTCTTTGGCATGTTTTGGACAAATACCTCTCTCAGGTTTCCAAAATTAATCTGTGATTGCTCTAAAACACCTTTTGAGTGAAACTTATCCCGATGTGTGAAACAAGGGAGTTTGTCGAAATGAAGTGAAATGAAGGGGATAAGGGGCTTCTATATTCTTGGGGAAATTTTTGGAAGTAGGGAGGGATGTTAGGAAGTAGGGGAAAGTGGAATCTCAGAGATCGAGTGAGGGGAAGGGGTCCAAAAGGGGAAAACAGAGGCCCAACCTAGAAAATTGCCAAGTTGTAGCAAGAAACTAGGGTTTGTGCAAAAATGAGGAATCTGGGGGATCTCAGTGATGGGAAGTTTTTAATAAGGTACATTAAGGATAGGGAAAGGTGTATGAACATCTGGATACAAGTTTTGCTGATGATTTGGCCATTCAAAGAGAAATTTCCTTCGAAACCCTGGGAGACGGAAATGACCTTACCTAGGCGCAACTGAAGCATGAACAAGGTGTAAAATGACTCATTAGACATTGACATGATAATGAAAACCCTATGAATGATGATGGACTCAGATAAATAGTGACATAGACCGACATTTGGACAACTTTAGAAGGAGTGAAAACAAACCCTAGACCTAATGCCTAGTGACCAAATTTTTCTTGAAGACTCTTTGAAATGACAAAATTTGACCTTGACACTTTGAGACCACATTATAAGAGAATATTTGATAACTGGAGGAAGGCTGGAAAGACTGACACTAACACTTTCCACAGAAAGTCAAATTTGCCATGTTTCCCTTTGTCTTCCCTCCTAGAGTCCCATTTCAATACTTTGTTTCCTATGAAAAAGTCTTCAGCTTTTGTTCTTTTGTCAAACACCTTTTTCAACTTCTCTTGTAAAACCTAGGTTCTCTGATACACTTCTTCCCTTGTTTGCTGTAAGTGAATTGTTTGATTGATCCTCCTCTGGATATCATTGGGTTTAGCTTGTATTTCCTGCAACAATTTGATCACAGGGACCCCGAGAGATGATGGGAACACAGCTTCCAGGCCATACACCAATTCATATCGGCTAGTACCAATAGATCTTTTAGTGGTCAACCTATATGCCCATAGTGCATTTACCAGCTTCTTATGCCAATTCTTTTTGTTCTCCTCCAAGACCTTTTTGATGATGTTAATTAGGCTTTTATTGGAGGACTCAGCTAGGCCATTTCCTTGAGGGTAATAGGTTGTTGAATGACCTAGGGTGATGTGATATTTGTGACAGAAGCTGATCATTCTTTTGGATTTAAAGGCAGCTACATTGTCTGTTATGATTTTCTCTGGGTAGCCAAATCTAGACAAGATATTGGTTTCTAGGAATTGTTTGATAATTGAGTCATTTGCTTGTCTGCAAGGTATGGCCTCTATCCATTTGGTGAAGTAATCAGTAGCTGTCAGGATCCATCTATGCTGGCCTGAGGATGAAGGGTGAATTTCCCCAATGAAGTCTAAGCCCCATTGTTGAAATGGTTTTTCAGTTGAGATGGGATTGAGGGGTAAGGGAAGCAACTTTTTCTTCCCTTCAAAGATCTGACATTTATGACATGTCATCACAACCTTTTTTGAATCAACAAACAGGGAGGGCCAATAAAAGCCAGCCCTCAGGGTTTTATCAGCTGTGAATTTCCAATATAAGTGCCCTCCACAATCTCCTGCATGAAATTATCTAAGGACTTTATCAGCTTCCTCTGAAGTTAGGCAGTTAAGAAGGACACCTTCATGATTTTTCCAAAATAAAACATTATCTATTATACAAAATTTTGAAGCTTTCATTTTTAGAAATCTCTTTTTGGTTCTGGATAACCCTGGAGGAGCTTGCAGGTTTAATAATACAAAACATATGTCAGCATACCAAGGCAATTGTAAAAGGGCTTGATTGATCTGTGGAGTCACCATCTCCTGTTTGTTATCCAGTTCATTGATGTCAAGGGCTTGGGAATTAGTTTCAGTCATTAGTTTAGCTAGCCCTTGTCCTTTTATAAGTTTTGTTGGTTTGATTTCTATATCATATTCCAGAATGATGGAAATCCATTTGCCCCTCTTACCTTCAATTCCTTCTTGATTTAAAATGTCTTTGACCACTGCATTGGGCACATATGCAACTATGTGAGAGTATAAGATATAAACTCTGAAATCCTTTATGGCTTTGACAAGTGCATATGCTTGATTTTCCATGATCTGCTATTTGAGTGGGGCATCCCTAAGGGCTCTACTGAAAAAGGCAATAGGTTTTTCACAACCCAAGTCATCTTTTTGCAGTAAGATAGCAGTAATTGTATGGTCAGACGCAAAGGAGAAGATTATAAAATATCTATCAAATCTGGGGCTTGTAAGAACAGGTGTTTTTATTAAAGCTATCTTGATTTCTTCAAAATCTTGTTTGGCTTAACCTGTCCATTTGACTTAGGCATCTTTCTTGAGCATATTGTTCAACAATATTATCAGCTCAGCCAAGTTAGGAATAAATCTTCTCAGGAAATTAATCTTCCCTAAAAAGGCTTGTAATTATTTGATGTTTCTTGGATGAGGGACCTGAAGTATACCTTGAATCCTATCAGGGTCAATTCTTATGCCATCTTTTGAAATTATATGGCCTAGGAGTTTTCCTTCTTCCAGGCCAAATAGTGATTTCTTTGGGTTCAAAGAAATGCCATACTTTTTGCAAATTAATAACACTTCTCTGAGGTGTTTTAAATGTTCTTGGTCTGATTTTGAGAAGGTTGTTAGATCATTAATGTATATGACTAAGAAATCATGGATTTCGTTAGCAAAGGCTATGTCCATTTCCCTCTGAAATGTGGCTCCAACATTCTTGAGTCCAAAAGGCATTTTTGACATATTTGAAAGTTCCCCAAGGTGTGGTGAAAGTTGTTTTATCTTGACCATCTGGGTGAACTAAAATTTGAATGAATCCTAAGAAGCCATCCAGTAGTGAGATCCTTGAAGCTCCCACTACACTTTGTAAGATGTGATCCATTTTTGGCAAGGGGTAGTGGTCTTTGAGAGATACTTTGTTCAAATTTCTCAGATCAACACAAAGTCTTATCTCCCCAGTTTTCTTTATTGTAGGTACAAGGTTAGAAATCCATTCAGAAAATCTTATAGGTGCAGTGGTTCCAGCTTCATACATTCGTTTTACTTCCTTTTCAATTAGGGGAAGAAGGACTGGATTCACTCTTCTCAATTTCTATTTAAAAGGTTTCTGGTTTTCTTTCAGGGGTATGGTGTGTTGGATAACGGTAGTATCATAGGATTTAAGGTTCTCATAACTCCAAGCAAACACATCTTGAAACTCTTTGAACAATTTAATATATTCTGATTTATTATCAGGAGGTAAGGTTCTAGAAAGCTTGACCATTTTGGGATTTTCAGTGGTCCCAATATTACACTCCTCAATTTCTGCACTGATGGGTTGCATCTTTGGTTTCTTAGGGAGATCATTTGAATCAAAAATGTCTTCTAAAGGAGTAAGACCTGTGGGCAAGAAATTATCCTTTAGTTGAATTACTTCAGTTTCTTCTTCAATAATTTCATCAAGATCTGCTAATTTTAGCTTCTGTAAATTGGCAGAGTCAAAGGTTGTAGGATGTAATATCAGATTAGTTGTTTCAGCTGATATACTTGTGTTCAGTTCATCAATTTGGTGTTGATCATCCCTAATGCTTGTGTCTATGTTTAAGTTTGAGAATTCCTCCTTCATGGTCAAAAAATTATTTATCTAAGTATCATTCTCAAATACTTGCCAATTATCTACATTGTCTGGGACAGAAGGCCTGTGTTTAATCTCAGCAGTCAACTGGTGGTTAGGCCCAAAAGGAAGTTTACAGGTGCTTGCAAAAGTTGCCAAACTATGAGTATGAAAGTTGTGGCTCCTAGGTATTTTGGTGAGCTGATATTCCAAGAAGCTGCTGAGCAAGTCTGTTACTGCTATCGTATAAGACCTTAGACTGGGATCATTTGTGACAAAAGTTCCCTTTATCTGTTGTATAATTAGGTCTGAATCACCCAATATGGAAACTTTGTTCACTCCAAGACTCTTAATCAGTTTGAGACCTAGAAAAAGGGCTTCATATTCGGCCATGTTGTTTGTACATCTGAAGTTAAGCCTAAATGCATGACCTAGAGCATGGTCATTTTGAGTATTGTGTATCCAAACCCCTGCTCCTACTCCTAGCTTGTTTAGTGACCCATCAAATTCTAAACACCACAAGATCTCTTGATCAATGTTTATTTCCATGGATTTACAGATTTGTTCAGTGGGCTGGTCTAGTTTTGGTGATTCTTGTGATATATTATCAGCAGAATGTGTAGGTTTGCTCACATCAGTGATCTTTTGATCTTGAGCAGTAGACATTTATGTGCCTCGTTTCTGTTGCTTTTAGGAGCTTGACCTCAATTTTGGGACACATATCAGCATTGTACAGTATGAATGAGTCCATGTCTGAATGAATGGAGTAGATTGGGAAGTTTTGGGGCTTCTCCTGACTGTTGACCACATATTTCATCAGTGATTCTCGGTATAATCTCTTTGGCTGGCCAAAGACTAAAATTGTGGCATATGACATGTCTAGTTGCAGAGATCCTTGGAGTTTGGAACCCCATGATCTTGATAAGAGCATACCATATTTAGGTGGAATGTCAGCTACTACCACATCCATTAAAATTGTTTTGGCTAGATATTGGACTAGGGATACACAAAGGTCTTTGATTAGGCCTAAACATCTCACCTGGCTAGAATCAAATGAAAACAAATCTTTATAGGGTCTGGTGATGTATAGGTCAAGTTTTTCCATTACTGATTTGGGCATTAGGTTATGCGAGGCCCCTGAGTCAAACATGGCATTTTGTAGCACCTTGTCATGGATGTTTAGGCTCACATAAAATGGAGGGGTACCTCCATCCACTGATTTGCCATTGACTTCTGAGCTTAAAATCAGCTCTGGTTGATCATCCAGAATATTAACTGCATCCCTATTTTCTGGTACCTGTAATGATCTATTGATTTGTTGTCTGAAGACCTCATGTTTGGCTAGTTCAGAAAGAAGAATTGCTATTTTCAGTTTGCCAATTTCTGTTTCAAGATTGAAAGGCTTTTCCATCTGAACTTTTATATTGTAAGCAACAAGTTTTTCCTTTTCTACCGAATTTTGGGTGACCTTGTCCTGGTCAGGTACACCGTTTTGGGGTAAGTCCGAATTAGGTCTGTTTTCTAGAGGCCTACCCAAGATTTCTGTTGGAAGAAAGGGTGTAGACGTAGGTTTTACTGGAGGCTGTATATCAGATACATCTTCCACTGTGACCTCCCTTTGGAGTTTTTTATCTGAGGACTCTGTTAAGACAGCTTTATCACTAGATTTTTTGAGTAGTTTGGTCGCTGTTTGTTTGGTATTCTCAGGTACATCTATGGTTCTACTTCTTAACTTGTATTGTTTGTGTACTTTATAGACTGCTGTGTCATACCCTTCTCTGAAATCAAATGACTCACCATATTTTGCTTGGAATTGTTTGTATTCTTGGGCTTGTTGATCATCTTGTGTTAAGAATACTTGTTGTTCACTGTCCAAACCCATTAGATTGATGTGGGGATCTTCTATTTGTTCACTAGCGGTTGAGGCCTCTGCATATTTTTCTTGAAATGGAGGTCTGATATTCTGATCACGACCAGTCCTCCCAACATTTGGGTTTTGGTTTTTTCTAAAATTGGGATTCCTAGTAGTGTTGCTTGTTTTACCTTCCCAAGAGGACTTTCTCTCCATGGTCTCAACTCTATCCCCCAACCTCTCCATACCCTTCATGATTGCATCTAGATTTTGGTCAAAGGTTGAGGGTTCCTCTTTAAATGTTGTTCTTCTCTCATTTTTTGCTCTGGTTCTCTTGGAAATCAGGTTTGCCTCCACACTTACAGCTATATTCTACATGTCTGCAAGACTTGGAGGTGCTCTTTCTCTTAATTGATATGCCATATCTGAATCAAATCCATCAGGGAATTTGATCAGGGAATTTGATCAGGTGGAGGTCTTAGGTTCTGAGGAATGGCGTTGTATACATTGTTGAACCTAACACAGTAATCTTGAACTATTTCTTGTGGACCCCTTTTCAAGTTATCATACTCTGTTAGTATGTGTAGAGGGTCTTTTATCTTTTCCCATCTGTTTAAAAAACTTAGGTATAAGGCATCAGGATTGAGTATAGAATTTGCAGCTAAAGACCTAAACCAGTTCCTTACATCCCTTGTTAAACTTTGTACAAAAATTTTGATTCTTACATCTTCATCATCTATTTCATAGTTCTCAAAGTAGTCCTGCATTCTCTTGGTGTGTTGTTGGGCTGTATAAGTGCCAGTACCATCAAAGTAAGTGATCTTTCTTTGATAGTCTTGGGGCATAGCCCCTAGATTCGCAGGAAGGTGTAAAGGAGCATATCTGTTAGCCATATTTGCAGGGACAAAAGGGACAGCGAGAAGGAGTGGAACAACTGGAACAACAGGTATAATAGGAGTAAGGTTTGTTGGGGATGGAGGAGTAGGGAAACTACCTTGGGAAGTGGATGAGGAACTAGGATAAGTGGGGGTTATGTGAGGATAAACTGATGCTTTGACAGGAGTAGGAATATAGCTCTACTGAATTGGTTCTGTATCTGAGTCTGAGAGCTCTCCTAGCTACTCTTGTTTCTTCAAGATCTTGGGGATTAAATTGGGGTTTTCAAAGACAGCTGGGGGATTAGGGTCAGGGTTGGACCTAGTGTAACGAGATTTCTTCTTTGGAGCCAGCTTCTGAGTTTTGTCTCCTTGGTATTCTATGAGAAGGTTAAACAGGAAGCTGCTTCTTTTCAGGTGGTAATTTGAAAAAAAGTCCCCAGTGGAGTCGCCAATGATGTTATCACTCAGGTTTTTCCCTACTTCCTAAAGGGAATACGGTCGAGGTAACCACTAACCAATCTTTTAGTTACAGGTCCTAGCCTACCTGCAACCAGAGAGGGCTCTCTCTTTATGATTTAGCCTTGTTGGTGGATGATTTTAGGCTAGTTATGGTGTGTTGATTTTGTTTGAGTTTGGTTGGTTGGTGAATTCAAACAGAGCTGAGGTATAATTTACAGAAGAGTTTGGGCCATTGGGCAATGGATTTCAAAGAAGTGTGCTGCTGAAGTATGTTTTTGAAGGCAGAGTGTTGCTACAAAGCTAGATAGACATCTGTGGAACAATTTCTTAGATTTATGTAATGAAGTTATGGAATTAGTGAGTGAAAGGCAATTGAGAATCTTTCACTATGCTAACAAGGGAAAAATGAAAGTATTGCTTAAGAGCAGTTAAGAATTCTTAAACAATATTCACAGTGATAGAATTAGTTTAGACATGAGCAATTAAGAATTCATATCCATGGCTAATCCAGAAGAAAACATATTTAGAAATAAAGATTGAGCATAGGGTGTATTCAAACAAATCCTAAGCTATTCTTTTTCTCTATTTACTATGATCATGAACATATATGAATTATGACATACACAGAAAAACAACAACACAGTTCAGAATAACTTATTGTTCCGGCAAATGACACAGGAATTCTGCAACATAACAGAGCCATTCATTTCCACCTCCAGACAGTATAGGAACCAGGAACTCCACCAGCAATTTGTATTAGCACAAATGTCTCAGATATACAATATAGCTCTTCTGAAAGAGTTTCACTACAACCGACCTTCAATACGTTCTTTGAGGGGATATATATACAAAAATAGAATACAAAATATCTCAATAGTGAGTTATTGTGCAATAAATTACACCACCAACTCTCTTACAAAAAGTAAATGAAAGATATAACTACAACATTTAATGTTGAGATGGAAGCTATCTTTCTGTCACACAACTTTTGACATTTTGGCTCAGGAAAGTTGGCTGTAGATGTGCCTTTAATTTTAGGTTAGTTGAGCCTATTGTCTGAGTTCTTTGGTGAGTCACTGTATGGGTGCTTCCTGTGATATCTGCGTGCTGAATTGTCTGCTGACCTGTACTGTGACTTAGATCTGAATTTTCACAAAAAACGAATAATATAGTGGGATAACCTCGGCAGAATTTCCAGCATTGCCTGCCACCAATCAGCTGGAGGTAGCTGATGTCTCCTTATTTTTACCAGTGTTTCATCTTCTTCAGTATATATGTAGAAATTTGGAGGCACTTCAAACAGATGATTTATCTCATGCTCAATAAAAAATAAATTTTCTAATTTATCATACAGAGACTGCCCAGAGGGAGGCCCTGCTTCTTCTGTGGAGCTACTGGATGTTGTGATTTGATTCTCAACATAATTGTTGATCCTTGTGATATACTGATCATATGACAACAGTTTTCTTGTGCCAATCACTAGGCTTGCCAGTCCTTTATCCTGCAATATTGTCATCTTTTCCCTGAATTCATCAATTTTTGCCTTCATATCCTGACATTTTCTTTCTAGTGTTTGAGTGAAATTCCTCAAAGTCAGCACTTTCTTAGCTGCCAGGATGGTGTCTGTTCTGCTGTTTATTTCTAGTGCTGCCAATTCTTCCCTAGTGTGGGTATTGAGGAAATGTATCATTTTATTGGCCTGCTCAGGCATGATTCCTAGTGCTGTTCTAGTCCTTTGTATTTCAACATGAGCTATGCCTATCAGTTCAATATGCTCATGTATTGCCTGGATTGACCTCCATTGGTCATGTATTGATTGGCTAATTCTGGCCCAAATTATCTTCTTGATTTCTGCTAGAGTTTTTCCTAGAAGCAATTCTTTTTCCAAAGCTTTCACTTTGGCTTCCAAGGCTTTTATTTCTCAATGCTTCTCTGCTCCAATCATCTTGGACTTGTCATAGCTGGCCTCTAGCTTGGCCAGTCTATCTTTGGCCTCATTTATTTCTGTCACTTGAGTTTCAAGTTCTTTGACAGCTTTCATCAAGTCGTCCATACTCATGCTAGATTCTGTTGCTGTTGTTGCTGTTGTTGCTGATGTGGCTGTGGTTGGTGCTGGAATGGCAGGAGGGGCTGCTGCTGCTTGTGTAGGAGGGGCAGGGCCAAGAGTTGTAGAAGTTTGAGGGGGCTGGGAGGTTGATTCTCCTTGTCTACCTTGCCATGCTTTCTCGAATTCTCCTTCCATCTCTTGTATTCTTTGATTCATCTTCATAAGTAAATCCATGGTGTCATCAAGTTCTTTTTCCTGTGCAAGTTCTGTAGTGTCAAGGTGAATAGTTGCAGGCAACTTTGACTGTTTCCTGAGTGTAGCAATATCATCCTCCTTCTTTTTCATAAGGGCCCTAACACCCTTTGGATCTTTTGGATCATGTCCTATATCAATGATTATGTCTTCCAACATTTTTATTCTGTTGTTCTTAGCCTGGGAAGACATCCTTTCCAAATCAAGCTGTGTATTTGTATTCCTCGGTGATTCTTTCAACTGATGGGCTAGCATGGCCTTGTCTGCAAGCGTAGCATAAACCATTTCCCCTGTTTGCTTGTGCAACTCTATTTGATCCATTGGATGTATGTCTTTAGAAAAGACCTCCAAGTTTGTTCTTATGTAATTTGCAGAGGTTTTGGGATGTGGAACTTTAGGCTTTAAATGAGTAAAAATCATTTTGTCCCCCTTGAAATCATAAGCAGCCATCAATCTTTGTTTTTTGGAGGGAGTTGCCTTCAAGAATTGATCATAGAGTTGTACTCTCAACAATTCATTTTGTGCCTTGATCTCCATGAAACCCCATTTGATACCAGCTGGTTGCTTGCCTTGCTGCCTTGAGGAGGATACCTCTGTGCCTTGCTGTATGGCCTATTCCTGCTGAAATGAACTAGTGGCAGTCTGCTGGCTGGATTGTCTTTCTCTACTTTGGCTTTCTTCTCTTTCTTCACTGATGTCTTCTCCCTCGGTCTGAGGGTCAATTCTTGGCCTCTTGGCCTCCAGTTGCTGTGTTGACCCACTTGGAGGTGTGACCTCCTCTCTATCATGTTTTTTGCCTCTCTCTTCATTGAGAGGTGTTTACAGAACTGGGATTTGTGGTGGTTCAATTTGATGTAAAGGGGCTTGCCCTTGACTTTGATCCTTTGAAGTGTTGGGCTACCCTGTCTCTGTCTCTTGCTTTTCATCCATTATCTCTTTTCCTTTTGTTGTAGTGGTGGTTGTAGATGCCTGTTGGGTAGTCTGTGCAACTGCAGCAGTGGATGTGCCTTCTCCCACTTGGACTGGTTGCTTGAATATGACCTGCTGACAAGAATCCAAGTCAAGATTTTTCTCTAAATCTTTCACAGTCTGCTCCATTTTCCCTTCCTGAGTAAATTCCTCTACTATTGTATCAGGCACCCATTCATCTTGGTTGGCAAAGTGTTCTATTTGTGGATATGGACAATGTTTATAGGCTAGCAGCCTATACTTGACTCTCCTAGCACTGATGAAGCCTTCAAGGTCATAAGGGACCCACCAGAAGCTCCGTTTGAGTTTAAGTTGTTGCCCCAATATTTGATCAGCTTCTTGCCAACCATCTTTCTTGTTCATGATGAAGGGGCCTAGGTGGTCTCTGGATTTGAGATTGGCTTTCTTCTTGGCACCGTGGAAGTGTGTAAGGTCAGAATTGATGAGTTGCCTATAGTATTCCAAGGCAAACAATCTCATAGGCACATACCTTGGGAGCCTGTAAGGACAGAGCTCACAGCCATAGATCCTGATGACTGTGTGATTTTGGTATAAATACCAATCACCTATTTTATAATTCCTGGAGAGCTGTAAGATTTTCTGCATATCTTTGGACAACCTGGCAGGAGGAGACCTCTTCAAGAGGCATGTGACTAGATAGACAAATTGGTCAATAAATTCACAGTAGGAGTAGGGAGAGTTCTGGATTTTATGGAAAACTGAAGACCAAAAGATGACAGAACTCCTCTCACTCTGTGAATCCAGTTTCTTGATGTGGCACTGGAAGCAATCTGTATGATAGTACATGAAGAGGTGATAGATGTATGATGAATATTTGAATATTTCTTCCCTGTCCAGCCTCACCAGTTGGTCATGTATCTTATTGGAAATAAACTTGGCATAATTGTATTTTACAGCAGGGGGCTTCCCAAGGCTATATGCAGATAACAAGACCAAAATAGTTTCATCAACATGCTCATTTGTGGAGAACCCTAGGACAAAGGATATCATGTCCACAAGCAGCTTGCCTACCTCATTGAAATTTGCATATGAAAAAGGAGGTGGCCCAGAAGGCTGGTAGTCTGCTCTCATGAAATTTTTGGCAACTGCAGCAATGTCCATGCTAGAGAGCTTGGAGCCTTCATCCAGCAAATACTTAATGGAAAAAGGGTATAGCAGCTGGGTTTGTTTGTAATTCAGCATCTGATTAATGGAGTCTGGTGTTATGTAAAAGAGGATGCTCCCAGATGGAGACTTTACAGCTCTGAGCTTCTGGTCGTAATTTTCTGCACAGAGGTGGATGACCTCAGGAAAGACATTAACAGATGGCAAGAAGTAGGTAGGCAGATTAGACTCCTAGATGCCATACATGTCACTGTTGTCTAGGTGACTATTCCTTAGCTGGCATAAGGTCTATAAATGGTTCCTCTCTGCCACAAAATCTACAATGAGGAAATCACTGTCCACAAGTGGCATAGCTTCAAGCTCCTTACTGGGTGGATTAACATGAGCAACATCTAGAGCAGATGGAGTGGCCACGTCTGAAGTTTATTGGATGCTTTACTTGAGTTTAGGATTGGTGCAAAGGCTGAGGAATGCCCACTGAATTGTGTTTGAAAGTGAGCAGCTCTGGGATTATGAGGAAACTCTTTACATGGTTGATAAACTGTGGGGCACTCTGTTGGAAGAAACCAAAGTGTGTTGAGCTAATTAGCTGGTTTTTCAAAGGGAATTCTGATAACAGGGATGAGGGTGCAGTTTGTATGGGCTTTTAGCCGGTAGCTCGGCTTCTTCAATTAGTTTTTATGGTGAATTTCGCACAAGGGCACAGGTCTTTTGCAAAGCTCTGGCGTGTAGGGAGTTTACCAGGTTTTTGGGTAGTTTCAGTGGACAATTTAACTGTGAGGAGCTTTTGCAGAGTTTTTTACAGGAATTTAGGAGAAAAATGGGAGAAATATGATTGAAGGAGGTCGAATGCGGAAAATACCTGGATTTTTCGGTGTAGGAGGTATCAAGCTGGGACAATTGCAGGCATTTCAGTCGACGTCGAGGGCGGCAACAACTTTGGTGGATGAATTCTCGATTTTGGCCGTAATCGACGTCTTTCGTATGCACAATGCTCCGCAAAAGGTAAGTTAAAATGACATAAAACGGTCATTTCCCGACTTTTTATGCAATTTTGGCCCTTTTGCGCCTTTTTGGTGATGACGTCATCGGTGGGTCCGGGTACAGCAGGGTGACGTGGTGGCTGACGTGGGTGGCCAGGTGGTGGTGACATGGTGATAGGGCAGGCGGGTGGATGGCCGACGTGGAGGCAACATGGAGCAGTGGTGGCGGACGAGGGGGTGACGTCACGCTGACGGGGGTGTGACGTCAGCGAGAGGGGATGGGTTTCCTCGAAGCACCCCAGGGTGGTAAGTGGTATGAGGGGGGAGGGCTCCAAACACTGTGGGAGGCCGACGCGTGGCGGGGGTACGGTGGTAAAACCACCAATCCCCCGGACGCAAAACATCGGGCATCTCTCTTGTGAAATCGACTGCCCATTTTTGGATCACGTCGCTCACAATTGGACGGTTGGCGGGGAGAGCGATGCGATGGCGAGTTAAGGCAGGGGGACTCGCCGATTAAATTAATTGTTTTAAATATAATGCGCGCGGGGTGGGTTTTTGACATAGGGTAGTGGGTTAGTTTAATAATGTTTTAATTAAAAAACATTACAAACAAAAACTTTAGCGCGGAAAAGGGGTAGGAAGGGTTAATGAGGGCAGGGACTATGGTTTATTATTTTTAACCAAAGTTTTAATAAAAACCCATAGTTTTAGGGTGAAAGAGGGTTAATATTAACCCCTGATGGCTTAATATTCCCCAAGAGAGGGCTATATAGCTATAGTGCT
>APFE030755032.1:0-12128 GCA_000404065.3 Pinus taeda
AAGATTCTCTGATGGAATCTTCATTGAAAGGTTCACCTATCATGAGGGGAAGCAACTGTTTCATTAATAATTCCAAACAAGTGGAATTATGGGATGATAGTATGATGACATAAAAGGAGAAGAAAATCAAGGTATTGAAGCTATTTAAATCAAGGAAGCTGCTGCAAGAAGTCTGGATGACCCAAAGGAAAATGAAGTATGTATGCTTACAATCTATATTGAAGAGTCATAACATGGATCAACTCTCTACCTTGAGAGCATAATCAAAGGAAGAATCTCCTCTTTCAAAGGAATGCAAAAATGCATGGGTCACACATTCACTAAAATCAACATAATATTTCCTCACATGTAATATGAGGTGGTTGACTATAATTGAGGAATTCTTATTGGAAATTCCTGGGTATGAAATGTGTGAATAAAGGAAGGAAGAGATCGTGGAATATGTAATTATGGTAAATGAAATAAACATCTGAAAGACCAAGAATATTTGACTAGGAAATCTCCATGGAAGACATGAATACTTTGATGGAGTCTGAAAAAGAAAGAGAGCCTTGACAATATATACCTTTGGGAGATGTGTCGATATGTATGCAAGATGCTGATGCAAACTAGAATATGTCATGATGAAAGACCGTCACAAAGGTAATGTTGATTTTAATGTTCATTCATTTATTTTTGAACAAATATCTATATCGGTTTATGTAGGGATGTTGAGGGAAGATCTCTGATTGTTTCGCACCACCAATGCACATGTAGTAGGATGAAATATCCTTCAGTAAACATGGCATGAAAAAAGCAACAAGGCATGAAGGAAGGCCAAGTATTTATTGATGGATAATTTTTTGATGAGGACATGGCTGACTCATGGATGAAAGTTATGGATGGTAGGTTGCCTATGTAGAAGTCCCAAACATGAAGACTCCTAGATAACGAAAAGAAGTTCATGAAATAAGGAGGAGTTCATCAAGTAGCTATTTGTCCAATCATCTCCACCCAAGGAGTTGATGTAGGTCCCTAATTAGGAGGGAGAATGGAAACAAGTTTCTTAATTGGAAGAAACTTGGAAATTCCTAAGCCAAGAGGGATATTAGGTACGTTACTTTTGTAGGAATTAGTATATTCCTTTATTGGAATAGATATGTCCTCCTTAATTGAGAAGAAGAGATAAAAATATCATTCTTGTCTTAACTTGGGAAGATATAATGAAGGATTGGGTAAACATCTCACATCTGATACTCTTTGAGGATGAGTTAGGTCATCCAAGATAAGAGTAGTTGTGGAGGACTGATATTCTTTGAGGACTGAGAATCCAAGATAAGAATAATCCTGGTGGAACACACCTTGAGAACCTGGGTGGTGTATGTTCTGAGAGAGATAATGACGAGGGTGTCTATACATCATTGGTCTTGCCATCATTAAGATCAGATCTCATGGATGGATTTAGCTATTAGTCAAGGCATTATAACGAGACAATGCTAGTTAAGATGATGTTTAAAAAATGGGTTACCAATCCGACTCTTCTTATGAGAAATTCTTGAGATTAAGAATGACCAAGTACCATTATGAATACCTCCCTAGTTAAGAGAGGGTGTTGAAAAGTGTAACTAGGTCCAGTCTTCCTAATGACATGTGTAATTGTCATCTTATGTAACTGATGAAAAGAAGAAAAATAAAATTATTATTGTTGTCTCATGGGTTTCATGAGAAATGAATTTTATTTTTAGTAGTGACTCCCATTGTGAGCCTTTAGGTTTTTTCATCTAGTCATAAAAGTCAAATTGAGTCAATGCCATGTATGAAGGACCCTTCTTGGGTAGTTACATTTTGTATGAGTCATTAGATAAGTATAAATAACTCTCCAAGACAAGCACATGCATCTCCCTTCAAGTTGGCTTCAAAAAGGAATAATAACATCTCTCCAAATGACATGTCAACCTAGCTGGATCACAAGTTAGATTATTATGATGGAAAACGACTATAAATAGGCCACTTGGCCTCATTTCAGAGCACATATTCTTGGTGAAGAAATTTTGAATTTATGTAGTGCGAAGGTGATAAAGAAGAAGTCATATAACCAACGAGGAGAGAGGAAGAAAGAGAAAAGTGTTTCAACATTGTTTTGGGACATTCTGGGCTAAGTAATCTCCACACATTCGAAGTTGAATACATGTCTATTGCAACAAGGAGGCCGAGAAGGTTACAACCATCTAAAGGTAACCAAGATGGGTGAAGTACAAGTTAAAGGGAAGACGAATTAAAAGGAATGAGTCTCTTTCTAAAGAGATGCTAGTTAAGATTCAAATTTGGTCATCTATATAAACTAGGGTTTTTTATTTGGAACCAAAAGTTGCAGGCTGAAATCAAGTTGTCAAAATTATGAAGGAAGGTTGAGAATAAGAAGAAGCAAAGGGTTTGACTATCTTTGACTCAATAAAGAGGAAAAGGGCTTTATGTCTTGGTATTGGAGTGGAAAATAGGTAAAGGGTCTTGGTCGTGGTATTTGTTAATTGGAATCTCTATAAGAAGAATAATTTGTTTGAGTTTTCCTATCAAGCGGGAGAGATTTTTGGCCCTAGATGATACCCTACATTCTGTGTCTCTTACCTCTTTATGATTTATGCATTGGTAAATTTTTGATGAAGAAGAACACTAATAATCTAAATAAGAGAAGATCCTAATCTAAGAAGTAAAAATCACTCACAAGTCGTTATTAATAGAAGAGAAATCACTTTATCCCATTGCCCTAGATTTCTCAATATTTCTATGTTCATGGGTCTTGGATATCTCATTATGACCTAATTCTATAAGAAGATATATTTTTTTTCTGGATTTTCCTCTTGGAGGGGTTTTTCCCTAGCTTGGAGCATATATCTTGTGTTTATTGTGTACTATGATATTCATATTTTACATTTGATCATTGTTTGGTGAAGAAGAACATAATTAAATTAATAAGAAGCCAACAAAATTCACAAGTAATTATTAAAGAAAGATAAATATAATTTAAACTACAAACCTCCCAATTTCTCAACAAAATGAACATCGAGAAGAGCCAAACTATAAGGATGAAGAATAAGAAGAAGGGAATGAAGAAGAAAATACATAACATAAATATACAAAGACACCATCTAGATTCATCCAAAATACTCATTAAAAAAGTCTAATTATTGGTGATAAAGATACGAGAGTGTAGATTAGACAAATATTATCAATTGGACTAGAACATGTACATTTCTCCCCTCTATTTAAAATTAAGCCTAAGAATTTCACAAAAACTAGTGGATACAAATAATGGATTGATGTTAAGGAAGAATAATTGAAACAAATAGAGAAGAACTATACATGGGAACATTTTCCAAGGATAAAACATAAAAATGTGACTAGCACCAAATGGGTTTTGAAAAACAAGTCAAATAAAGATGGCTAAGTAATAATAAAAAAAGAAAGGTTGGTTTGAAAAAGTTATACTTAAGTCGAAGGTATTGATTCTAAAGAATTATTTGTCTTGATTACAAGACTAGAAGTTGTCAAAATGTTTTTGGCATTTTCATGTTTCAAGGGATTTAATATATCAAATGGATGTTATTAGAGGTATAAGTATACACTGAATAGCTAGAAGGGTATGATTATTATAAAATAAGGATCATATGTGCAAATTATAGAAAGCACTTTATGGGATAAAACATGATCCAAGAGCATGGTATTTGAGACTTGAAAAATATCTAAAACAATAAGGATTCAAAAGAGGAATTGTTGATAGTAATATCTACATCAAGACAAAAGGAGAAAAATAATTGATTGTCATGGTTTATGTAGATGATATTATTTTTGGAGGTAATATGAACAAAATGTGCAAAGAGTTTGCAATGGAAATGAAAAAATAATTTGAGATTTCCATTCTTTGTCAATCATCATTCTTTCTTGGTTTATGAATTTCTCAATTTACAAAGTCATATATATTTCACAAACCAACTATATCAAGGAGATGTTGAAGAAATTCAAAATGGAATATTGGGCACCAATTAACACACCTCATGGGATTTAAATTGAGTAAAGATGACGATTCTCTATAAGAAAATAAAACAGTGTACATGTCAATAATTGATATCCTACTATATCTGACAACATCAAAACTATATGTTATACAAGAAATAGGACTGGTTGCCTAGTTTCAACCTACACCAAAAGAAACTCACGTGAAAGTAGTGAAAACACTATTTAGATAGCTAAAAGTCACCTCAGAATTCTATTTGTGGTACTTAGGAGGTGAATATTTTATTCTAAGAACATATTCAGATGCAGATTGGGTAGGTAGTGTTGATGGAAATAAAAGTAGAAGTGTAGGGGTATTCTTTCTGGAAAATAACCTAGTATATTGGTTGAGCAAGAAACAACCTTCATTATATATATATATATATATATATATATATATATATATATTATATAATAGAGGCTCTTATATATCAACTACATCAATGTTGCAAGACACAATTTTTCCTTTAGATGAGCATACATTGAAGAGATATTAATTTAGAATAATGATTGCCCAATATAATACTTAGTGACAACACAAGTGTAATAAATTTTTCAAAAAAATCGTTTTATTGCACTTGAAAACAAAGCAAATTTCAATCAAGTATCACTTCTTAAGAGAAAAAGTGGCAAGATAGAATATTAAGTTGGAATATATTGCCACCAAAGGACAAATTGTAGCTATTTTTAAAAAACCTGTTTCCAAAGAAACATTTAAATGTCTCACACAACAATTGAGAGTAATTTCCACCTCATCACTAAGTGGTTAAGGAGAAACACAAATTTAGAGGGAGCATCCATTCCTCTTTGATGTGAAAGGGGTAGAGTTTCATAGAAGGGGAGTGTTGTAGAAAGGGGGAAATATTTCATTGCAGATAGCTGGTGTAGTATTGTAGCAAGGGGGATAATTATTTATATTCATGGTGCATTATGTGTTTTGTTGTGGGATCACCATCAATGACAAAGGGGTAGATTGTTTAACACATTTTTTCATTGATGTCAAAGGGATTATATGATTGATATATATGTATATAGATGCATGCACACACACACACACACACACACACACAATCACATATATGTGCAACTATCCAAGTATATGGAAAGGGGGTAAACATGAAAAAATGTGAGGTCAAAAAAAAAATTGCAATGGTGGTTTCAAATCATGATTTAGGAAGCCCATGGTATTTGGAAAAGTTAAATAAAAGGGGAATTAACTATTTAATGAATGAATTGACATGTATTTTCATGAAGAGTTATGATCATGAACAAAAAGAGAAAGTATTGGAAGGAAAATGTGTGTTCGTAAAAATATGGTTTACAGAGTGAACAAGATATCTTGGAATTTTTGCTATAACTTTTTTTACTTTTGTTGTTGTTGTTGTTGTTGTTTATTTTTGTGCATGAGTTTCTTCAAAGGTTGAAAATTTGAGGAATATTTACAAGACTTTGAGGGACATTTGGTTAGAATTTTATATTTGGTTCAACTTGTACTTTCGAATATATTATATATATATTATATATATATAATATATATTATAGATATATATATATATATATTATATTAATATATATTATATATTATATATATGAATATATTATTATATTATATATAATTAATATAGATATATATAGATATATATATGTTTGTGGAAGTTAGGGCTTTTGATTGGTCCAAAATAAGTTCTCAAACAGCATATCGGGCTTTGTGCTATAATTTGTATTTTCATGGATATTTCAGACCATGAATATGTGGATTGGAGTGCGATAACCTTACAGGTGATTTTGGTTAAAAATCAATATTCTGGTTCGCTATAATTTTCATAGATATACCGCTATGAAGGTTAGGGTTTGTGAAAATCTTGAAATTAGTTTTTAAAAAAGTGAAACTTGAATCTTTTTCTACAATTCAAATTTTTTTTTTTTTTTTTTTTTTTTTTGAAGAATCAGATCATGAATTTTGATCATATTGAGAAAATCTCAATGTAAGGTCTTGTAAGAATTTCATATTACAGTTCAATTTAATTTCAAAGATATACCCTATGGAAATTAGGGTTTGTGAATGGTCTTGAAATCAATTTCAAAAGAGAAATCATGGCATTTTCACTATAATTATTTTTCTAGGAGAATTTAGAATATGAATTTTTTAGAGATCTAAGGAGGCATACCTAAGTAAATTAGGTAAAATTTCAAAATTAGATATAAAAAAATTGATACATGTCACACTATACAAGTTTTCTCTTGGAAAGGGGCCAAAATCAACAAGTTTTAGAAATTTATTATACAAACAAAAATATTGGTGTCTCTTACTAAGTTGGTGCTTAGCAGTGAGAATTGGTGTTTCCAGTAGATTAGTTGCCACAAATTTCTAGAAGAGTAGCTTGGTGCATACCAAGGTTTGTACTATTGGGTGTCTCTAGTACGTTAGTGCCTTCAAAGAATTATAAAAATAATTTTTGTGATTATCTTGATAGGGTTTTCAAGTAAATATTGATTCCACATTCTACATATCATAGATCACATATGTGATTTTTTCTTATGTTTCATGAATTTTTAAATAAGTAAAAATTGTATTATACTGATTCACCCCCCTTATGAGTATAAGTATGTGCTCAACACTTGGAACTTGTGATAAACTTGGAATTGATATTGTAGACCCTTTTGAAATCTTAGAAATAATGGGACCAATAAAATACATACTTGGATTGCCTCATAATGTTAAAACACATAATATTTTACATGTCTCATGGCTTAAAATGTTTGTACATGATTTTAACTATTTGATTGATAGGGTTGTGATCTAAGTGGAACTAGAGGGAGAGTTCCAACTAGAACCCTTGTGTATCTTAAATAGAAGGTAACATTTCTTTAGAACCAATCCATTGCGTAAGTAAAGGTGCATTGGGAGAAATTTGGGCCAAGGGAAGCTACATAGGAAATGAAGGATGTCATGAAACTAGCATATCCATTTTTATCTTCATCTCAAGGACATTTCTATTAAAAAAAAAAAAAAAGGAAGGATAATGCTATTCCAAGGGGGAGGGAATGTAGTGCCCAAAATTTGATTCCTTAAATAATTTGTAATAAATTATTTTTAACATTTATTTTATTTCAACATCGACATTTTATTACTATGCGATGGTGATATGCATATATTTAGTATTGTATTTTTTTTCAATTAATAAGGAAACCAAATGGTTGATCGAGAATGAGTGCCTATACTGGTTATGATACCATGAGTTGGGAAAAGTAAGGGAGCTGAAAATGTCAAAACTCCCAAGAAACATTTCTAAATAAGTTTTGTGATTAACATTCTATTTTATTCAAAACCTATCAGTCAATGCATATAAGGAGTTGGTGGAAGAAGTCACCTCCCTAGTTATTAAAGCATGGGAAAAGTATCCTCATGATGGGGATGATAACATTGAATGCATGTAGGAGATGTATGAGAGACATCTCACAAATTCACAAAGGTGTGGGCTAACTACACACATTCTTTTAATATTGTAATAGTCAAACCTAAATGAAAAAAAAAAAAGAGGAAACTTGAGTAGAAGGGTAATTGAGTTCTACAAAAGGAAGGGGAGAGAAAAAATAGGGTTGATGCAAAGAAAATGATTAAAATTTTACGTAATCTCTATCAAGTGTTTAGATCCTTTGAGGTATCTTTAAAATTGTCACCTTAAAAGATTTTTTTGCACCATAGCTTATTTTGCAATCAACACCTCAAACTCTTTCTTGAATTGACGCTTGGGCTTGTCTTGGGCTTGATGTTTGGAAATATTTTAACATTAACATTTGGATATATCTTATTGGAACTCCAAATTATTTTCTACCAGTGCTTAGATCCACCCTTCATATTGACACATTACAACCTCCTTTGGATCAATACATGGGAATAAATTGTATGATTAACACTTTTATTGGTCTTCACCATTGATGCTTAGATAATTTTCATTAGTGATCGGGATGGAATTTTCCATCGAAACCCTAACTGATGATGTTGCAAACCGGTGTTTGCAAATAAATAATATACATAGTGAATAAAAATGTATATGACAAGATGTTGTTTTACATTGAAGGGCTCAAATTTAAATATAGCATGAGGAACCTTTCTTGAATAGTCATGACTTGAGTCATGGATTATTATAATTAATTATTAATTATTATATTTTAATCATTATTTATTTACAACATTTCCTTCCTCTCGATAAAGTGCTTTGTCCTCAAAGCATAGGTAACAAAGGGTGTTGTTGATGAAAATTTTATATATCCCAAGGAGCTTCTTCTTTTGGCAAGTTCTTCCACTTAATAAGATATTATTTCATTGCTTATGATATTGATTTATTTTCTCTGGTGGTAATAATAACTTTTTGTTCCAAGATGATCTTCCCTTCATCATCTAACATGAAGAGTGTTGTCTACGATGTTTGATGCTTACCTAGTGCCTTCTTGAGACACGACACATGGAAAACATTGTGGATGCAAATTTTGTCAAGGAGGTTCAAGTTGTATGTTACTTGGTTTATCTTTTTGTTAATTTGGTATGGTTCATAAAATTTGGTGACAATTTATTATTTCCTTGTCGTTTCAAGGATAATTGTTTGCAAGGATGAAGCTTAACGTTGGTCCCTTGATTAACTCCATTGAGGGTCAATGCCAATGCATCTAATAGAATTTTACAAAACTTCCCTGCTTTAGGTATTAGGTTGATCCCTTGGACAAGACGAGTAACCCTCAATATGTCACAAACAGTAACTTCCCCTAATTACTTCAGAACAATCATTAATTACTTCAAAACAACTGTTTTAAGTGTTAGATTTCCATATTAATGATGGTGTGTAAGATAAAAGGTGAAGATTTAATAACATAGTGGAGATGATTAAACACTCAAAATAAAGTCTGAGAATCAAGGTCCACCCTAACAAGTGCCTTTACTCTTACCACACAAATTCTTAAGAGTTAGTGGATGAAATATTTAGAGGAAAACCATGTCTAACAAATAGCATAAGTGTTCACTAGCATATAAAACAAAAGCATATTAAATGCTAAGTAATAGCACGTATTTTCCTTAGTAATTTAATAAGAGGAAAACACATTAAGTTACATGAATAAACTTATGGCATGCATGAAAACCATACGTGAACCATATAACTTAATGGTTCACAATAAATGTTGCTATTTATAACATTGACTATTTAAGAAAAAAAATATTTATGATTCATGAGGGATAATGTATACCTCTCATATAAAAATTGCAAAAGAGATAATTTCCTAAAACCATAAATCATCAAGTTATTATAATATTCATTCTTTAAGAAATAAAACTTTCATGACTCATGAGTGATAATGTATATCATACTCTTAAAAAAAGTTTGGGAAAAAGTAATTTATTAAAGAATTATTTAATCATTAAATGATGTTCAAGATAGTCATTAAGTAAAAAGTAATGAAGCTTCATCAAAATTAAAATTACTCATGATTGTAATCAATAATTACAAAAATCTACAGTTATATAGTGATAAGACAATATTTGGGATACAGCAGAAGAGTTTACAATCACAAAGGCATGATGTACTAAATTAGTGTGGGGGAGACAACTTTGTTGGCTAGTGTTAATCTATTCCATTAAAGAGTTTACAATCACAAAGGCATGATGTACTAAATTAGTGTGGGGGAGACAACTTTGTTGGCTAGTGTTAATCTATTCCATTAAAATTTGACCCACTAGCATCTCTTTAGCATAGTCTCCCTTTCTTGTTTAAATAGTCTTTTCCTTTCGATGCCTTTGAGCCCTTCTTATTTCATTGATAGTTATTTTACCATTTCCATTTTTATAACTTCTGTAATAACAAATTTAAGGTCAATGGTAATTTATATTAACTAACCTCCCTTTGAATACTTGGTAATTTAGTAAAATAAATTACTCTTTTTATTAAAAGCTCACATGATGAGATAAGAGAAAGGACTCATCTAATGTGTTTGCGGGAATATAATTTTGTTGACAAGTGAATCAATTTCTATATCCAAATATATCCTAGATAAATCTTTGTATTTGTTTGTAGTAGTCACCATTGAAAGGTTTCATTTGTGAAATACTATGAGACGTATTCCAACATTTGATGATTGTTAATTAATATCAAATATTTAAGTTGCATGTTGTTTAACTTGATCATGAACATATAATGAATCATAGGATATAGGTTTATTGCAAATGACAATTATTATTATCACTAGGTTACACATTTATGAGAAAAATACAATAAATTCTGCTTAAAATGCAGGAAATGTTTGGTATAATTTTTGTGTGACTAAATACGATGTGAGGGGACAAGGTAAATATTTATGCTAACTTAAACTTATGGAAATTAATATACTATACCAAACATAATGCTTGGTACTATTAATTATGATTTATGTTTAAGGTGAGTCCATTAATTTAGATGGATTTCATAAACAAACTTTTATGTTGTTTATTTATTATCCATCACATTTTATCGTGCATTATTGGATTTTTTTTATTACACATTTGTTTTAATTTATTCCAACCAAGTTAAAGTATTTCCACCAAGAATATTGAATCCATCTCCAATTAATCTTCCTACATCACATAAAAATAAGATTAGTTCCTTAGAAGTTACATAATTATTTAGATAGAAAATGAAATAAATTTATTATCTTACCTCATTACATCACTATTTTCCCAAAATAGCTTGAAGTAACACTATTCAAGGTAAAATTATAATTTACATGTTTCTAATTATATGCAAGATAATTGAGTTATTTTTCATTTTTATTTTCAAAAGTAAATATATGAAAAAACCCTAAAACTAGGAATATATCTCATTTGGGTAAAATTTGTTTTACAAATTTTAGTGAAAACTACTAGCAAAAAGTTTCGACAACCAAAATGGTCAACACTATCCTAATGATCTTAGTTCATTAGATAGTTCTTAATCTTCTCATATTCCAATACCAAAATTCTTAGATACAAAAAAAAAAATATTTTCTTCTATTATGTGACCTTTTTGGCCTCAATAATTTTTACTTGCAGATATATCTTTAATTGAATAAGTCGAACAATATGTTGATATCTTATAAATTGTGAGATAGAGTTTCATTGTAATTAACTGCTTGAAACAATATCAACCTGGGAGATGATACAATTTATTTTGATATAAAAGTTTGTTACATTATAGGGTTTAAATTTCTTAAAATAGACTAATATTGTGCATATCAAAATGTGGGAGTGAGGGATTTAATTTGAAAGTTTCCATAATATGGTATCCAAGGGTAGATGACTAACAAAATCAACGATGGTAAATAATGTAGGGTTAAAAACAATGAGAGCTTTAAAATTGATGTGCAATTCACATATATCAAAGTTTCTACACTACTTTCAGTGGATGATGTTTATTAATATCATGTAAAAATATGTTTGGAACATAACCTTTTGAGTTTTACCCGATGTGATTCAAACCCTTCACATTCCTTATATTAGACTAGGTGTAAGTACAAGCTTGATTTATAAATTTGATGTGATTTGATCTATTTTCACTTTTGTAAGATTATGGATTTGTATATAACATATGTTATAAGACTTTGGTTTTATATATCATATAACATATGTGATATATTATTATTATTATTACTATGTAGTTCATGTACTCTAAAGGTTGATGACTACTACATCATCATAATATTTTTACCAGAAAGATCTACATAAAGGAATCACTTCCTACTGACTCAACCAAAGAGCTTGACCCCGAGTTTGTCGAGAGAAATGACCCCGTGACCTTTCAATAGCAAAGGTGCTTTAACAATAGGGACTCAACCAATTGAGCTAACCCTTAGGGCCGATATATTATTTTATTTAAATAAAGGTGAATACATTTAAATCACTTGTTTCCATAACCATATTTAAATGAGGTTTATGAAAAATATTTATGTATCCTTCGTCATGTATTTCCCCTTTTCATCAAGTGATATAAAATTTATACTTTTTGTATGATTACCTCATATGTATGTTTTTTTATAGGATATAAATATATTTATGAATTATAAAGGATGTTAAGATAATGTTAACATTTTAGATTTAA
>APFE030755038.1:0-13440 GCA_000404065.3 Pinus taeda
ACTACACCTACATGCAGACTCTCAGTTATAGCATGCAACTACATGCAACTACATGCAACTGCATGCGGACTCTTAGTTAAAGCATGCAACTACATGAAACTACTACACATCTACATGCGGACTCTTAGTTAGAGCATGGGATTGCATGCAAGATTCCTTTTGCATGATTTACTCCTTGATTTGCTCCTTCTTTAACTCCGCAACTGACTAGTTATCTCCGGAACTTGTTGTAGGTGTTGAGTCTTCTCATTGATCACCATTATAGTTCATTACCTTGGGATCTTCACCCACTATAGTTCATTACCTTGGGATCTTCACCCAGTAATGCTATATAATGAGCATTGTAACATATTTTCTAATGAATCATTCTTTTCTTCTGTCGATTTTCCTTTTATGTTTTTGCTTTGCAAAGCGGTGTGTTCAACCTTTACTAGCTAGATTCATCTGTGCAGGTTTTCTAACACATTTACACATCACATGTTGACATAGTACATGGAGAAGCGTCGGCCAAGGAACCTGGGTTCGAGTTCAAGCATTTTCCACTCTACTTATTGGGAAAAGATCACGATTGGTCTCCACGGCATCGACACTGGGCACTCTGTTCATCCAGGATTTTCGGAACGTGTCCATTCCCAAAAGGCCTGAGCTGAATACCCTTTCTAATTCCAGGTCTGAATGAAACTCTCTCAACTGATTTTTGTAATACCAACCCTTCCTTTTTTTGTTCAAGGCCAAGGCTGTATGCCTGCTAGCAAACTTACAGTTTTCATCACACTAGATTTTTTTTGTAACTGTGTTTAATGCTTAGATGAGGAGAAAGCGATTTAATATCAAGGTTTTATATATGTTACTGGTACAGTATTCCCTCAAGAAGACCACTGACATTCAGTCAATGCTCATATAATATTTTTCTGAAGTAACAGAAGAATTTTTATACAAAATAAAAGGCCAAATAAATTATAAAATCATAGATATATATATTAAAGAACAAACTTATGGAATCATGTTAGCTATTCTGAAACTAATAATAATTTAGGAAACTTATGTATAGTCATTTCAGAATAATAATTTAGGAAAATTATTTATAGTCACTTCTTATGTAATTTTAGAGCTTTTGTAAATCATGATGAATTATTCTGCAAAAGTTGTCATTAGCCTGTTGAAACTCATTCACTGTAATGCATTTTGAAAAGGAGCAATTGATCTCCTCTTTCAACATGTTAAATGGGAAAAGATCCTTATAAACAATAAAACAAATTTAAGGTTGTTTTTCCTTTAAATAAGGATTTAAGAGGATTCTAATATTTCAAACAATAATACTAATATATAAAGTGGGTGTTTTGAAGACATTCATGATTGTTCAAAAAGTAAAGACCGATCTCTCTAACTAGCATCCCACGATATAAAAGGCAAAAACATAGTCATGTTCAAATTCAATTATAAACTATGAAATGCATAGGTTTCCATTTGAGATTTTCATTTACAACTACTAAATAGATCTATTTTATAAAATTTGAGATCTATTATAAGCATTCTAACAGTGAACAAACTACATGAAAACTCTCAAAATGAAAAAAAAATTGTTAAGGCCCATTTATTATATTTACGTGGTTCCCCTCTGACATCAACTCCCCCAATTTTCACTACCGTGTACTTGTTTGAGAAATTCGATTAGATGTTAGAAAATTGAAACATTCTAGACCGTTGGATGTAGTTTAGGTTAGTTGCTTATATTCTTTCCACACAGTTTTCCTTGCTGCTTCAAATCTCGTTGAGCAGGCCGTGTCTCTTGGCATCCCACTCCGGGAGCTTGATGAGCTTTTATCCCCAATGTGGGTTTTGCAAGGAAAGTTTTTAATGGATCTTCCGGTCTTCAAATTTCATTCAACGGAAGAGGAACTGGTTGGATTCTATCTGAAGAAAAAGATCCAAGGCGGCCACCCAATGAGCTTCGATATAATCATACCAACATTAGACTTGTACCAATACGATCCCTGCGAGTTACCATGTATGTTTATATTCTCTCAGCTACTTCTCAGGTTAGAATTGTTATAAAAATTGACAGAATAGTAATTTATATATTCGTCTGGTTTCAGGTTTGGCTTATGATGTTGAGGAGAGGCAATGGTTCTTCTTCGTCCCAAGAGACCACAAGAATTCGAGCGCTCGGCCTAACAGATTGACCAAGTCGGGTTCTTGGAAGGCCACGGGTGTAGACAGGGCAATTTGCAACGAGCAGCTTCAATGCATCGGTCAGAAGAAATTTCTCGTGTTTTATGAAGGAAAAACCCCTTACGGACAGAGGATGGACTAGATTATGAACGAGGATGCCAAATTCAGATCCTCCATAGTCAAGGTCATTAGTTTACTTTGATAATCATTTCATCCAGATCTTCTGTAGACCATCAAATGAATAATTAGGATGAATCTTCCGGGCTTCAGATTTCATCCAACAGAAGAAGAACTGGTTGGATTCTATCTGAAGAAAAGGATCCAAGGCAGCCACCCAATGATCCACGGATTCCTCGTGAAGTGCATGCATGGGTACAGTTAATGAATAAAAAATTATTTTGTATTTACTTCGCTTTCCTTGTTTTATTAATTTATTCAACTAGCTTTTGAGTCTTGTGATGTCTAGTTTTCTTTTTTCTACCCTATAAAAATTAAACCATTAGGCTTAGGGTTAGGGTTAGGGTTTTGAGGATGGGGATATCACAACTAGGTTGCTTCTAATTATCAATAATAGATGGAATAAGCTTCTTTTGCAAGTAGTTGGCACAGGGTATTATTGTATTTTTGGAAGTTGTGTCATGATTCAATGCTCCGGTGATGATGGAAACTGTGTATGCTTTAGATTAATTGTTCCAATTATTGAATGCAGAATGTAGAAATGAAGAGACATCCGAGGAGCAAGTTTTCAATCAACTACGGATTCTATATTAGTGTTGGATCTTTGATGGTATGCGTTTGTTTGGGTTGTTTTTTTATCCTGTTTTCTCTGTTATTACCTATTTCCTCTTATTTCTTGGTATTGCCCTTGTAACCAGTTTTGAATGTTATGGTCATACGTTTTGTATTTTAGAATGTGAAATGTGTATGAATGTTCATTGCCCAAGAATTTTGTAGTGCATACTTTTAGAATTACCTACCAGCTGGGTAGCTTAGAGTTTCTGCACAGAGAGAAGTGAGATGTGTTTTATAGCTTGGGCAGTGAGGATTATGTGTAAACTAAAATACACACTTTTACCTCGACCCATGCCCTCACTGAACTACCATGATATGAGGTGCAATGCTTGTAGCTTCTAACTCTGACAGTTTGTCTTCCCATTTTCTACCAAAGTTGAACAACTTTGCTCTGTACATCCCTCATCCTTTTCCAAAGTTATTCTACACATTGGTGGGTAACAGGTCTAGTACCAAATCTCTATAAATGTGAGTACAATGTATAACAGGGCCTTATTTTCTTGAATATAATGATTCCTTTAGTATACTAGTTATTATCAATACAATAAAATATTCACATACTCACTTTCTATTTTTGGATTTATGTCTTCGTTTGTAATTGGAAGTCCTTGTCCCATACATTTTCACAACAACAAGAGCTCTAAACAAAATTCCCTATTACATTTCTAGTCTACACACTAATTATAAACAAAATCAGCCAATGGTCTATACCAAATATCTTAAAATGTGAGTATAACACTAAGGGTATAATTGGGCCTTGTTTCCTTGAATGTAATGATTCAGACTTTGCAAGGAATTCTTTAGGGTTATTTTATGTTATTTTATCCAAGGACAGATTCTTTAACTTGAAGAAAAGTATCGCAATTGACCTGAATAGGTCCAGCATCACAAGAAAAGTGGTCCTCAAAGGGAAAAATGCAGAGCATAAGTTGTTTTATGTGGATTAGTTATCATGACCGGGATATACCACCATCAAAATTATCTAGGATTTTAATGTGGCCCCAATCCCGTACTTGTGTCTTAAGGGAAATTGAAAGTTTGTGGGTGTCTGACATTCTGTCATCTTCAATTTTTTAACCAAAACCCCATTGGAAGAACTTTTCATTTAGACTCCAAATTTTCAAGCAGAAGTTTTATGAAGCTCACTTTCTTCAGTTAATATTGAACCTTGATAGTGCTAAATATCTAGACCATGGTGATTGTATCTACACATAAATACAAGTCCTAACCCTAGAAAATCAAAATCTTAACCTTCCATCAAAACTGATGTAACATAAATACAAATTCTGTAAGTTTGACTTCATTTCAGTAAGGCAGTTTGACTCGAGTTCAAGAGATAGTTCACCTGAGTTCAAGATAGTGAGACTTGACTTCAATGAGACAATTCGACTTGGTTTGAAGGAGTCAGTTTAATGGCGTAGACTTGGTGAGACATATGATTATGCACTAGCGAGAATTTGTATGTTTTTGAGCTCTGGAAAATAGTTCTAGATCTGTGCCTGAGGTCCAGGAGAGCTAGAGTGCATCACTTTTTTTTTTCTATGAAGTTTTTTTTTTTTTTTTTTTTTTTTCCAGAAAGAAAAAAACATACACTTTCATTAAAAGAAAAGTAGTTACAATTACTTTTGAACCTCTGTTTTTAATAAGAAAAACATTGAATTTTTGCAACAGAGACCTATCAGCTATTTGTTCCAACTTTGACTGTTGTCATTAACAATCTCCACTGAGTGCTTTCTAAACTAAAACATGTATCTCAACTGGTTGGTTTCTATCTGAAGAAAAGGATCCAAGGCGGCCACCAAATGAGCTTCGATATAATCATACCAACATTAGACTTGTACCGATACGTTCCCTGCGAGTTACCAGGTATGTTTATCTTCTCTTAGCTACTTCTCAGGTTAGAATTGTTATAAAAAAATCACAGAATAGTAATTTATATATTCACCTGCTTTCAGGTTTGACTTATGATGCTGGAGAGAGGCAATGGTTCTTCTTCGTTCCAAGAAACCACAAGAATTTGAGTGCTCAGCCGAACAGATTGACCAAGTTAGGTTACTTGAAGGCCACAGGTTCAAATAGGGCAATTCACAATGAGCAGCTTCAATGCATTGGTCTGAAGAAAATTCTTGTGTTTTATGAAGGTAAAGCCCCTTACGGGAAGAGGACAAACTCGATTATGATCCTCTACAGTCAAGGTCATTAGTTTACTTTGATAATCATTTTATCCAGATCTTCTGTACATGGTGTGGAGTGAATTTTTTTAGCAGTGTAACTATGAGAGGTTTTTACCTTTTTTTATAGGAATCTATCGAGATAGTCTTTGGGCAAAATCAGAAATCTGAGTTATCTAAATTTTAAAATGTGTTTTTGAATGATTCTACTTATAAATATGTTGTGTAATGGGTTTGGAGTATGTCTTAGTGAACTGCTTTGCTAAGAATTTTTTCACTTTAAAAATAAGGAAATAGGTTAATGTCCCAATATCCATAGGCATTCTCAATGACCCAATATCTATAGGCATTAACAATGACCCAATATCCATAGGCGTTCTGGTGGGAGTGAAACCCTTCTCCCTTATTAACCACCAATTGGTAATTCCAGGTGGAATACTTTTCTTTGAATAACAATGATATTTAGTCTGTTATAGCCGATAGCCTATAGCGATAACTATCTCACTACTTATTTTACAATTGAGTTAAGATAAGTTTTCACACAGTATAAATAAATAAAAAATTATGTAATGATCATTTTTTTAATCCTTTGGAGTGGGTAATAAGGCCAGAGTTTTCTAGTTGCAGTTCTTATATCCCTCAAGTATGCAGGAGATTTGAACTTTAGAGATATATATATTTTTTTAATTGTGGTTGGAATTTCAATTTTTTAAAGCTATGAGGTTAGAATTTGAAGTTTTACTATACCTCTCATTAGTTAATATGCCGAAAGGTATGTAGCTACAGTTATTTTAAACGCTTCCAAGCACAAAACAACATAAAGAGGTTAAAGTTTTGACCTCTATACTTAATGGCACCATATATTTACATATATAATGCTTTTTAGCCCCCTAAGTGGTTGAAATCAATGTAAAATCAACCATGAAGCAAGTGTGTTTGAGTGCTTGGAACTGATCAATTAGTGTTGCCAGACTTGTCGCCGGACAACCTGCTGATCCACGCCATAGTAGTTTCTTCTACTCTTCTTTCTACATCACCATCCAACTTTCCTTACTTTGAATAGCTTTGAATAGCTTTACACGTTCTTTCGAATGTGGGGAGCAATTTACTTTCAATGCTCACTAAAATCACCCTTATATTAAACAGAGTTTACTAAATATGACAAAATTTTCAATACCTTTAATTCACATTTGAATATGCCATGTTTGAATTTGTGTTACCAGAACTGAGATATTGAAAATAATAAAATATTGACAAGAGACTGAGGTCACAATACTTTGAAAATATTGGGCATCATAATCATTGAATCTTTGGATCACACCTGATTGTTAAACCATTATATTCATTGTCATAGTTTATCTGAAAAGTTTAAAATCGTAGTGTTCGCTTCTATCAAAAGAGATCCGACGAGTGTCTCCATTTTGCAAAAGATTATGAGTCTAAATATTCATGGATTGGGAAGTACCAACAATGAAAACGAAATGTACATATATCTCTTTCTGCATAATCACAACAAAATATATGAATTTCGCATTTTATAATGATATGTATTATAGATTCAGTGCATTCAATTGATAAGGCCTACATAGCTGCAACTCTTTCAATCTCCATCTGGCCTTATTGTTTCTTATACATGTCTACACTTCCATGTAACAGTTAGAGAGCTTTCAATTAGGACTTTATCAGAATTTTGAATGCTGATAAACTTCTCTATCATTTTCTTTTTGATCCCCTTTGCAGAATGTTGTTTGTAGCCCCCTTGCCCATGATGTCTGAGTACAAAGACTCTGAAGATCTCTATACAATTGTTTCTACTTATTCCACTTCAACAAACTCGACACCAGTGGAAAACCAACAGTCAATAGTGCAATTTAAGACCAGTGGGGGGAAGAGGAGTTGAACTGGTGCAATAAATCCAAGATTGCAAGAGGATGATCAAGGTCTAACCTCAACAAAGAAGAGTTTCCTTGATCATAAAGCACATGTATGGACTGAAAGGGTTAGGAGGAGTAAAATGAATTGTATGCTCAATACTCTAGAGTCTCTATTACCCGAGGGTCTCAATCCAAAGGTAGTACTTGATGATTTCTGTCTGGAATAAAATTTCAAGACACTAATACAGGCCATAAGTTAAGAAAATGAGCATAAAATAGATTTTTATGTCTGTACAGACATGTTAGATTTTGATTGTAGAGTTGTGTTTTTTGTTGTTCTTATTAAACCTAATTTTCTAGATATTGAATTGTTGAAGTATTTGTTTCTCAGGTGGACAAAGGAAAAATTGTCGATGAGGCCATAGATTACATCAAGACCCAGCCCAACAATCATAATTGGAAGCACATCATAGTAGAAGGATTGAGGTCACAATACTTTCAAAATATTGGGCATCATAATCATTGAATCTTTGGATCACACCTTATTTCCAAACCATTATATTCATTGTCATAGTTTATCTGAAAAGTTTAAAATCTTAGTGTCAGGATTTTATAATTGTGCCATGTCATTTATTACCTTAACATGTTTTCTGAATGGATATCCAATTACAAATTAGATGATCCAAAGTAGTGTCCATTAAACTTCATTACCAACAATCTGGTTTGAGCCTGTGGAGTAGTTTTTTTTTTATATAATGCCACGATTGTATGTTGTATTTATGTTCAAATCTTCAGATATTTTCTCACCTCAGTGGAAAATCACACTGAGGTACACATATAATTGCTCAATACAAAAATTAATGATTCTCATGTAGATTTGTAGTAACTCTTTCCTTATTAGACTAATAGGCATCCATGCTCTTACAGGGGCTTGAAGTTCTGAACCCGCTAGTTACTTGCCACAACGTATTATAAAACTGCATTGGATTTTTAGGAAAACCAATGTCAGAAGTTTGAAGTATGCATCACATCCTTGGAATGGTTATAGTTTATCGGTATGCATCCCAGCCTGGGAATGGATATATTTTGCAGAGGAATTGCACAAATGAAAGAAAAAAAAACAAATCATCGCTCTTAGAGCAGAAATCCACTGGTTGGGATATCCACAGAGATTATCTATTTCCAGCCTTTTGTAAGGTATGTTCTTCAGGACCAGCTATGGTGGTATTAAGTTCATCTATGGTACAGCCCAAGTCCTTGGCTGTGACTTGCTAGTTACTATTTTTTGACTAAAAAAAATCAAAGAAAGCACACTTTAGGAAGTAGTTTTATATATAACAGAGAAAATCCGATTAGGAATTTCTGGAAAATAACACTATCAGTATACATAACTCCTAGAATGTATCAAATATCGTAGCTGGTAAAAGGACAATAAAGTATTTCCATGGTTAAGTTCAGAACTGTTACTTACCTTAGCATAAAGGGTATGCACCATGTTGGATCCAACAACGTTTATGGTGCAATTTACAATCTCCAGTTGATTGGCATCCATGATAGAAAATAATTTAGGCAGAAAACCAGTCTTCTCAGGGGCCCATATTGTGATGAAATCTTGGCCACCCAAAAGTTTGGATCCAAGAATCTATAGACCTGGATGTGATGATGTTACTGGAACTGAAGGAAGGATGTGAATACCAAGAGAATTTTCAGACATTCTGATTGTTGGGTTTGCAAATCTTTCAAGGCAGTTTGGAGGGTCTTGATATAATCAATGGCCTTATCAAGAATTCTTCCTTTGTCCACTTGAGAAAGAAATACTTCAGCGATTCAGTGTCTAGAACCTCTAGAACATCGGCTTTGATAAGAATCTATCAATTCTACAATCTGAATCTAGCATGTCTGTACAGTCATGAAAATATATTTTAAACTCATTTGCTTAGCTCATGGCCTATATTAGTGTCTTGAACTGTTATTCTAGACAACAATCATCAAGTACTACCTTTGAATTGAGACCCTCAGGTAATAGAGACTTTAGGGTATTGAGCATACAATTCATTTTACTCCTAGCCCTTTTAGTCCATACATGTATTTTTTCATCATGGCAACTCTTCAACTCTTCTTTTTTGTGAATGGACCTTGATCATCCTCTTGCAATGATGGACTTTTTGCACCAACCCAACTCATCTTCCCATTGTTGTTCATAGATTGCACCATTGATTTCTCTTTTCCTACTGGTCTACAGTTTGTTGAAGTGGAGTAACCAGGAATAATCTTATAGAGATCTTCGGAGTCTCTGTACTCAGACATCATGGGGAAGGGGGTGACAGACAACATTCTGCAAATGGTATACCAAAGAAAATGGCAGAGAAGTTTATTAGCATTCCAAATTCTGATAAGGTCTTGATTGAAATGTCTCTGACTGTTACATGCAAGTATAGCCATATAACATAAACAATAAGGCCAGATGGAAGGGCTAGCAGGTACGGAGGCTTTCTACTCATATGATATTGTGTTTATTTGAACATGTACTGCATCATGGAAATGAAAGACATTTACATATTTTTTAAACATTTCCAAGTATCTTGGTCATAAATCTTGATATCATTATAGATAATGTTATTGATTAAACATCAGTGGTAATCTCCTCAAATCAATTATGTTGTCTGCCTAATTTTTCAGATTGAGTACAAACCTTCACTTATATTCTTTATTGAAAGTTGCACATATTTAGGTTTTATGGGATGGTGATGGAAACAAACACTTCTCATCAATCTGATAGTAATAATTTTCAAGCTACTTTTCATAAATTTCTAGATAATAGGTTTGTTGGATTGTGTTTCAATCTTTATAGTCTTTATTGGATTTTCAGAGTATTTTTATGATGCTTTAGTTTTTTTATAATTAAAATTATTGAATTTATGCTGATTGCAAATTTTAATATTTAATTATTTGTTAGAGATTTGTAAATGGTAGTTTTTCATTTTTCATTTTTTCTGGATGTGTTTGGATTTTGAATTTTTAATCTATTCCTTACAACCCAGAAGACTTTGGACAGTCAACTTATTAGATTTTAATTTTTTAATCTATTTCTTACATCCGAGAAGATTTTGGGCAGTCAACTAATTTTTTTACATCTGAGAAAAAAAATGCCAATCTAAAACAATTTTAGACCTACTCCACCCAATTTAATTGTTGTATATGAAATATACAATTAATTATCTATATAAAAATGACAAATTTATATATTTTGTTTTGATTATACAAAAACGGATATGTACATTTTGTTTTGACTGTTGGTACTCCCCCTCTATAAATATTTAGAATCATAATATTTTGCAAATGGAGATATTTTTCATATCTCTTTTGATAAAAGCGAACAATGTTCTTCTAAATCTGTGGGTTAAACGATTGTAATGATGGAATGGTTTGACAATAAGGTGTGATCCAAAGATGTAGTGATTATGATGCCCAATCTTTTCAAAGTATTATGACCTCATTCTCTTGTCACCATCCAGTTCAATAGCCACACTTAGTAAGCCTTTTGGTGACTCCATGTATGCAGCTCAATTGTTTGCTTGGCCTTTGAAAAGTTCTGGTAACAGAAATTCAAACATGGTTAGATGCCTGCACCGATTCAAAAGTTATTTAAAGGTATTGCAGATTTTTGTCAGATTCTCTAACTCCTGCTAGGATTAAATAATAATGGAATTACAACTTAGAACCATTCTAGATATTGTTCTAACCTACCTATTTAAATTCTTAACAAATCTTATGTACTAACCTACCTATTTAAATTCTTAGCAAATCTTGTGGGACATTAATGGGCAATTGTCATTTTTATTACTCTGGAAAATATAAAAATAATCTAAATAATAAATAGAAGTTAAATTTAAAAATATATTGTAAAAATCATATTAAATGATAATGAGTTATATAACTGAAGGCTTCATAAATAATAAAAAGTATGCAACAAAAATTATTGCAACACAAAGAAATGCATACAATTTCTTGATTAACCATGTATAAAAAGGTTATAGGTCAACTTTAACTTGAAAATAAAAAGGTATTACAGATCTTATTGTAAAATTGACCATTTTGTTAAATAAAATTTGCTTATATATTAATTTCCAAATCTAATTAGAATATGAATTTATTAGAATTGGAATGATCTTAGATCCATAGGAAATTGGTGGGCGGGGAGCCACCTGGCATGAATCTAATTTAATTATAAAAAAAAAAACATTACACATCTTATTGTAAAATGGACCATTTTGCTAAATAAAATTTGCTTATATATTAATTTCCCCATCTAATTAGAATATGAACATATTAGAGTAGGAATAATCCCAAATACCTAGTAAATTGGTGCGTAAAAGTCAATGCAACCTAACGAACTCTATAACCCACTACAACCATTGATAAGCACTTAGACGAAGCATATACTAAGCATATTCCCTTGAGAAGCAATCTAGGCACTCAATTTAAAAAAAAAAATAGTCAACCAATCCTCATCTACCATAAGTTGAAATAGGAAGCCTTAAGCAATTATGATATAACAAGAAACTCATTATAACCATTGATAAGCACTTAGACAAAGCATATGCTAAGCATATTCCCTTGAGAAGAAATCTAGACACTCAATTAAAAGTCAACCAATCCTCATCCACGGTAAGTTGAAATATGAAGCTTTCTGCAATAATGATATAACAAGAAATAGGAAGCCTTACTCAATTATGAGATAACAATAATCATATAAATAATACATGTTTTAATGATTATATAGTAAGTTTTTTTTTTTAGGTTAGGTTAGGTTAGGTACATTTAATCTTAGTTTAACTCCTTAATTGAATATGTCAAAATGAAAGCCAATCTCCACACAAATGAATGATTACTGATGTTAAAATAACTTAAAACTCAAGTTGAGCAGTGACACAGGGAATCAAGGAACTAATAGTGTGATTACTCTAATATGAAAGACAAAATTGAAACCTATAGTTTTGGAAATCTAATATAAGTGCAATTACCTCAAATGCTACAACTTTTCCCATCTATGAAGACTATGATTTAGTTGTCTTTTTTTTTAATAAAGCAACATATTTGGGGGAAAACCTCCGAGCATTTCCCCTCATTCTAAATATTGGCACCAAGGTAAACTCTACATCCTTCAGGGCACAAGGCTCTAGCACTACTACACAATATGGGTAGTTAAGACATTTATTTAAGACAATCCAAACAAAGTCTAACTTGTTCAAAGATGAATGCAATTTCTTTTGGTCTTTCAATTGTTTAAATGCCTTTGTAACAATTCGATACATTGTCATCAAGCTCAACAATAACACCCTGATTCTCCCAAAGTTCACAAGCTTCATAAATAATTTATTCAAGCCCTAAATTGATAACTCGCATAGTGTCGTTGATCTATTTACTTAGGTAATTCTCTTCCACTTGTACGTTTGTCCACATCTAGCAATTGGTTATTTTATTTTTGATCTTTTAACAAGTTTTCCATTACAAGTATAGAATTGTCTTCTTCCTCAATTATGCGAATTGGATTCTTTTGCGATTGTGAGTTTATCATTTTTGCAAAAAGAAGAGCTTTGTGTCGAGTGTGATATTTTTTTAAGCTCAAACATTTATTTTTGTGCCAAAGAAATTAAAAAAATGTTTTTGAATCTTTAATAGAATTTATTGGGAATAAAAGCTAGAGAAATTCAATAGACACTTATTACATCTAAGACATTTTTTTATCGCAACAAGGAAACCTTATTTTGAAAATTGAAATTTATTGATGGCACTAGAAGGATACAATGGTCCAAAGAGAATAAATAATACCATTATTTTATAGACATTTTTTTATCACAAGAAGGAAACCTTATTTTGAAAATTGAAATTTATTGTTGGCACTAGAAGGAGACAATGGTCCAAAGAGAATAAACAATACCATTATTTTATAGTTTGGACATATTACACAAATAAAATATAAGGATAAGAAGCAACAAGTAGCTAAAGTAACAACATTATATAACAAATGATGAGGGAGTTTATTAATGTTCCCCTTACTACTAAAGTCTTTCTATTAAGCTTTGCTCATAAAATTAGACCAATTTCTAATGAACAAAAACTATTATTCTATTGCATTGTGAATTAAGGTGATACCAGATTACTTTGTTATGAAATGTTTGATTTAAAACATTTACTTATAAAGATTCCAGAATCTTATGAAGAGCATTTTCATAAATCTTTTGGAGTGAAGTGTTGTGCATTACTTTTAATTTGAACATATCCTAGTTGGAATCTCCCTAAAACACAACATATGATAAAAAAGAAACAAAATCACTAATGTTTCTTATGCCATTACCTTGTGGCATTTTCTTTGCAACATGTGGTACAATTGCTAGTTACACACTGTTTTCCCTCTGAAAAAACCTTCC
>APFE030755046.1:1424-15589 GCA_000404065.3 Pinus taeda
TTCATTTATGTAATGTAAAGGAGGTTGCCCCCTCGAAGAGGCTGAATTCTAAGGCATTGATCTATCTTTTCTATCTTTTCTTGAGCTGGTTTCATAACAAAAGCACAAGTCGCTTGAATTTTTTTTAAGGAGGAATTGATAGCACATTATGAATATACAAAGAGTAATAGCCTTTTATCCATTTAATAAATATCAAACAAAAGGGTTCAATGGTGGAGAACATTGAGTACTTGCAAATATTGAATATCAAGATAACCAATATTCTAGAGGAGCATATGATTGATATCTTTATAGGGACTTCAAAGGATAACATCCAACATGATGTCCGGCTTTGGGAACCTAATTCATTAGAAAAGTCATTTATGGTGGTAAGAAAAATTGAAATAAAATTTATGGCTACGAGCAGGTCTGCCACTTACAATTACAAGTATGGAAATGTTGCTACCCTTACCCTCCCACAACCTACAGGGTTGACACCACAACAACTGGAGAAAAAAATTGTAAAAGGGATTTGTTACAATTGTGATAAAAAATACACTAAAGGTAATATGTGTGATTAGAAGACATTATTTTACATAGATTGTGAAGAGGAGGAACAAAAGGAACAAGAAACATAAAAAGAGAGGATATACAACAAGAACCAACCCCAAATAAAGAAGAAATGGATCTGACAATATCTTGTAATGCATTGAGGGGAATTCCCACTCCTCAAACTCTCAAGTTAGAAGTATATATCAAGAAGAAAAGGATAATAGTGTTGATTGATTCAGTTAGTACCCATAATTTTATTTATTGTAAGGTAGCTAAGGAATTGAATTTCTTTATATATCTAGCACCAGAGTGTCAAGTGATGGTTACATATGGAGGAACTATAAATTTCCGAGTGAAGTGCCATAATATCAGGCTAACCATGGGGGAATATAGATTGAATAGTCCAATGCTTTCCACTCCAATGGGTGGTTTGTATATTGTATTAGGAGCCCAATGGTTACAATATTTTGTGATGATAACTTTATTTTCCAAGAAATTTTCAAGAAATTTTTCTGGGAATGAAAGGAAATTAAACTAAGCGGTATCATAGGGAAACAAAGGAAGATAATAATCTATAATGGCATGACAAATATTTTGAAGAAAGGAAAAAAATGCGTAATTGCACAATTATGCTCACTCGATGTTCAAACATTGAAATCATACATTTCCCTAGATCTATAAAGAGTCATGAAAAATCATTCACAGGTATTTGAGAATCCCAAAGGTCTCCCACCTATTCATGATCATGATCATGCTATTCACTTCCAGGAAGTGTTCCTCCAAACACTAGACGTTACATATATACTTATGCCCAAAAGAGTGAAATTGAGTGTATGGTTGTAAAAATGTTAGAGGCGGGTATAATTCAGCCTAGCCAAAGTTCTTTCTCTTCTCTAGTTGTATTGGCACACAAGAAGGATGGATCATGGTATATGTTTCCGATAGAAAGATAAATAATATCACTATTAAAGATAGATTTCCCATTGCTATCATTAATGAGTTGTTGGAGGAATTACATGGAGCAATTTACTTCACCAAGTTGGATCTTGATTGAAGAAATCATCAAATTAGAATCAAGACATAATACATACCGACAAAAACATTCATAACTCATGAAGGTAATTATGAATTTTTGGTCATGCCTATTTGCCTTACTAATGCACCTTGCACATTTGAAGGTTTGATGAATTCCACTTTCAAACTCTTTCTTAGAAATTTTTTGTTAGTAATATATGATGTTATACTAATCTACAAATATTCTTGCAAAGATCATGTTCTACATGTTGACAAGGTGCTTAAACTATTGGAGGAGAAATAATTGTATGTAAAAACCTCCAAATGTTTCCTTGGGGTACAAGAGGTAGAATATTTGGGTCATATTGTATCTCATGTGGGCGTTAAGTTAGACCCTAACAAAATAAAAAGGCATCAAGGAGTGGACAATCCCCACAACCCTAAATCTTCTTCAACGATTTCTCAAGTTGACTGGGTATTATAGCAAGTTTGTTAAGGATTATGGGAAAATAGTGACACCTCTAACAACGTTATTGAATAAAGATGCATTTTTTTGGACTCCTAAATAAACTAAATCCTTTGAATATCTTAAAGAGGCAATGTGCCAAGCTCTAGTCTTAGCTACACCAAACATCAAAAAAACCTTTATTGTGGAATGTGATGCCTCAGGAAATGGAATTGGTATTGTTTTAATGCAAGAAGGAATACTCATTTCTTTTTAAAGTGATACATTGAAGGGAAATTATTTACATAAACCTATTTATGAGAAGGAAATGGTGGAAATATTACATGCCCTTAAGCAATGACGCCCTTACCTAATGGGAAGACAGTTGAAGGCAAAAATATATCATGATAGTCTTAAATACCTTTTGGAACAAATATTATCTTCAGAAGAGCATAAAAAATAGGTCACAAATATGTTGGGCTATGTCTTTGAACCCATCTACAAAAAAGGGAAGAAAAATGTTTTTGTAGATGCACTCTCAGAAAGGGATGAGGATGAGGAACCATTTCTCTATGCCATTTATATTATCTAACCCTATTGTATAATTGAACCAAGGGATGGATTGAAGAATGATGAAGAGGTGTGTACACTCATTCAAAAGTTGCAACAAGATCCAAGTACATCTAATACATTTATCGAGATAACTTATTCATTGTGGTACAAATATCACTTATATCTATGTAAGAAATCCCAACTGAAACAAAACATTATTTTGGAATTGCACACCTCTCCTTTAGGAGGGCAGTTGGGATTTTTAAAAACTTACCATAGGGTAAAGAAGGAATTTTTCTAGGATGGCTTTAAGTCTGATATTCAGAATTTTGTGGCAAAATGTTTGGTTTCTAACAAAATAAAGTTGAGACAATTAAAAATTAAGGTTTGTTAGAACCTTTAGTCATTCCAAGTCAACATTTTGGAGGAGGTATCAATGGATTTATCATGGTTTTACCCAAGTTCTAAGAAAAGAGTATCATCATGGTCATAGTTCAAAGATGTACCAAGTACGCATACTTTCGTATACTATCTCATCCTTTCAAATCCAGTACAATAGCTAATGCACTTATGGAAATAGTTCAAAATTTACATGGAAACCTAAATATTATTGTAAATAATAGAGATCCCATTTTCACTAGAAATTTTTGGAATTATTTTCTTTTATGGGTACTTGATTAGCTCATAGCTCATCTTATCATCGTCAATCCGATGAGAAAACTAAGATAGTGAACAAATGTTTGGAAGGACATATTTGTTACTTTGTATATGATAGAAAAACACAATGGGTCAAGTGATTACCTGTGGTAGAATGGCAGTATAGCACTTGTGTCCATACCACATAAAAAATGACCCCATTTATGGAACTTTATGGATATAATCCACCATATATAACATATTATTTAAAAGAAAATTCTAAGTTTCAAGTAGTGGAAGATCAAATCGTGCATCAACAACAAGTTGTCTAGATCTTAAGGGATAACCTAACTCTGGCATAGAATCAAATGAAATAACAAGCATATTAACATTGTAATGAAAGATGGTTTGATGTAGGCGATTGGGTATTTTTATGACCACAACCATACAAACAAATGCGCCTTAAGAAAGCTAAGAAGGATAATAAATTATCACCCAAGTACTATGTTCCTTACAAGGTGTTGCAAAATATTGGTACTATGGCATACCAATTAGAGTTTCCTACATCTTCTTGAGTACACCTAGTTTTCCATGTTTCATGCTTAAAAATGGTTATAGGTAACAAGCTTCCAGTTCAAACAATATTGCCAAAACTTGAAAGGGAAGGAACCATTACGTTGGAGCTTGAAGTGGCCACATAAACAAGAACCAAGAAGCTACAAAATTGATCAATTTGAGAATATCTAATTAAGTGGAAGAGCTTATCTGTTGAAGATTCCACATGGGAGGATGAGTATTTTATATAAAAGATTCCAAAACTACTCAATTACTGAGGAAAACATTTTTTTGAAGGATAGGGGCATGTTAGGTCCCTAGAATACTAATGTAGTCCCCATATTATTATTTGTGTGCCCCGTTTATCCCCCATATTGTTATTTTTGTTCCCCATCAAATCCATTATTGTTATGTAACCCTTAATTTTATTGTTGACCCTTTAGCAAGGAAAATTATAAGGATGGAATTTTTTCTTAAAGTTAGAAACCTTGGGCAAATCTTACTAGTCCCTAATATGAAAATTGTAAAATGTTTGCAAATATTTTTGTAAAAATATTTAGATTTATAATGATTTTATATTAGTCTATCTAAAATTTTGGCGATTTTTAAGGTAAAATAATTTACACTATAAAATGTGGAGAATCATTTTTAGAAAAAATGGAAATTGGCGATTTGTTTTTTGGAAAAAACATGGAAAATTAGCCCACCTACGAATATTAGCCCCTAAAATTTTCCCTGCCCTTTAGACTCCTATGTATACCGAGGAGGTGTTGTCATTTATATGATCCAGTAATTGTTCATTTACGTGATGTAAAAGGAGGTTCCCCCCTTGAAGATGCTTATTTTCAAATTGTTTATCTATCTCTTCTTTTGTTTTGTTATCTGGTTACATAATAGGCTCATCATGGAAAAGGTAGAAAATTTGGAACATTAAAGCAACTTGGTAAAGGTGGCCAGAACCACAATTTTAGCAAAATCGTCAATTAGACACAAAGAACAAATCTCAAACCTAAATTGGGTCTAAATAAGAAAAAAATCAATAATAATTAATATAATGGGAAGGAAAGGGAAGCCCTAAAATGTTGGGGGTTGGAAAGAACCCCATATTTTGTGAAACTAAACCTATAACACCAGATATCTACAAAACCTATAAAACCTTAAAGAGGCCTCCATTGTCATTGATGTCTGGGAATATACCACATATCAACACAACCTTGTAAGGGGACGAAAAATAGCATCAATCCACCATGGTGGAGATAGAAGGTACTATTTATAACCAATTTATTTAAGTATTAATAGACCCTGGTGCCAGCTTGAGTTATGTTAGCCCTCATGTTGTATAAAATTATAGTTAGAGTCTAATAAATGCAATAAATCATGGCTGATTCAGTTGGCCACTAGAAAGAAAGGAAAAATTACAAATTGGGAAAAGGCTACCCAATTATATTAAATTGAAATTAAAATACTGTGAATTTGAATATATTACCATTAGGATCATATGACATTCTGGTGGGGATGGATTGGATGGAGGCACACCAGGTGATTGTTATTTATTTGGTAAAACCATTGTTTGTACAATAGAAAATAGATAAACACAGATTATAAGGGGCATACCTAGGATCATTTTTGTGCACTAGATATTTGCACTACAGTTGAAGAGGGATGCAAGATAAGGATGCCAACATTTTTCTATTCAGGTTGAGGAAAAATCATCGAACAAATAAACTATGTCTGTAAATGAATTGGAAGTTGTCCAAGACTATTAGGATGTGTTTTCTGACAAAAGTATTAGTTTACCACCAAAAGGGGAAATAGAGTTTTCCATAAAAATGATACCATGTGTAGCATTGGTTTCAAAGGAACCTTTCCGAATGAGTCTGCTAAAATTAAAAATGAAGCTATATGAGTTTTTAAAGAAAGGGTATATTAGATTGAGTGTGTCACCATGGGGTGAAATGATCCTCTTTGTAAAGAAAAATGTTGAAACATTTAGGTTGTGTATTGATTACTGGAAACTGGATAGATTTGACTATTAAAAATCATTATCCCTTGCACACAATAGATGATTTATTTGACCAAGTCAAGGGAGCGATTATGTTCTATAAAATAGATCCCAAATATGGATATCACCATTTGAGAATTAAAGAAGAAGACATACCAAACACAACCATTCAAACTTGGTATGTGCATTATGAATTTATAGTATTAATAGAGACTATGAAAATGTACTTGCTACCTTCATTTGTTTGATGAGAAGTGCGTTAAAAAAATTCTTTGACATGCTCGTATTAACTTTTATAGATGATATTTTAATATATTCAAAGATCCCCGAAAATCATAAACAACTAGTGGAGATGGTACTACAAACCTTATGAACATCAAATTTATGCTAAATTAAGAAGAACAAATTTTACCAAGACAAGATACACTGTCCTAGGCATGTAATCTGTAAAGAATTGATAACAATGGATCTCGAAAAGATAAATCCATTCTTGGTAGGCCAATTTGAAAATATGTGCAAGATGTAACGTTGTTGATGGGAATCACTAATTACTACCAAAAAATTATAAAAGGATTTTCTAAGTTAGCATATTCTATAGCCTGCTTACAGAAGAAATGATTAAAATTTGTATGGACAAAAATATGTCAAGAAAATTTTGAGAAATTGAAACATTTACTTACTATTTCCCTTGTACTAAAATAACTCACTGTGATAAGTATTTGTCGTATGTAATGACGCTTTCTTGCAAGTCCTTGGAGATGTAATCATATAGGAAGGAGACATGGTGACTTATGAATCTTGCAAACTAAAATAGAATGAAAGAAATTATGCAGTTTATGACCTTGAGTTGGTAGCAGTAATCCATGCCCTTAAAATGTGGAGGCATTACTTGATTGGTAAGAATTTTAGCTTAGGTGTAGATCATTTAAGTTTAAAATATTTTTTTGGCCAACTTGACGTGAATGCCACTTAGGCTAGCTGATAGCCTTCTTAAGTGAATACATTTTGACATTAAACTCATAAAAGGGAAGGAAGAAAAGGTGGAAGATGTGCTACATCAAATTTCGAAACAAATATGTAGGTTGAGACTTAGAAAAACCAAAATAGATTTTATTGAAAAAATTGAAAGGAAAATGATAGAAGACTAGAATTATAATCAAATTCATAAAAATATGTGAAATTATGAAATTAATTAAAATGTACTATTGGTATATACAATAACATACTTTATGTTCCAAATGTGGATAAAATCAAAATTTTAATATTAGATGAATACTACAAGAGACCTTACGTAACTCATTTAGTTTATCTAAAAATGATCACTTCTCTTAAAAATGAACTTTTATGGCCAAGAATGAAGAAAGAAGTTGTTGAATACTTGGCTATATGTTAGGAATGTTTGTTGGTGAAAGTAGAACACCAACACCCATCCATATTTCTAAACCCCCTACCTATACTAGAGTAAAAGTGGGAGGGCATGTCCTTCGATTTTATTACTGGATCACCCAAGAAAAGGAGGAAACACGATTCTACTGTGGTAGTTGCAAATAAATTGTCTAAATTGTCCGATTTTATTTTGACTTAGTCACCAAAGAATCCAAAGTAAAAACCATTTTCTGTCAATGTTTCAAGTCCTAACTGGGATCCATCATCAAGATATCTATCTTTCCCATTTTATACTTGTTCAAACTACCTATAGAGCTTCATAGGTGTCATAAGTCTTCATAAAACAAATTTCAGACTTCACGGTGTGCCAAACATAGTCATATAAGATAGGGACAATGTTCGCCTCAAATATTTGGAAGGCATTATTTAATTGGATGGGTTCATACTTGAGTTTCAATTCCCATACCACCCATAGAAAGATAGATAATCAGGAAGGGTCAATTAGGTCTTTGAGTACATGCTACACATGTATTCAATGGATCAATCCACATGGTGAGAATATTATCTACATTTGTTAAAGTTTTCTTATAACAATAGTTATCAGGCATCGCTCAAGATGAGTCATTTTAAGGTATTATATGAAACGAGGTGTCATATTCCTTTAAGCTAGAGTTGACTTGAAGATAGACTCATGCTACGGCCCAATGTTCTACAGGAAATGGAAGAAATGGTGAAAGCTATAATATCCCTAGTTTAATATACCATAAACAGTCTCATAAAATGCATGTATTACCTATTACGAAATATCAGAAATTTAATTTAATATATATAATGAAATACGTGGATGCAAGTCAAGAAAGAGTTTCTTAAAGAATTCACTATAAAATTAATTTTAATATTCATGAAACCAAAATGACTATGAGAATGAAAGGGTGAAGAGAGGAAATCGATTCTTGAAAATGATTTCACATAGGACTGTTGATGAAGGCACATTAGAGCTTCCAAGACATTAAATCTGCATTGTGAAAAAACTTAAAACTGGGGTCTTGATTTTTGATAAGAATTTAAATTTTTCTATGTAAATAATTGTATTTTCTAAGTTGGTATATCTTATGAGTTTTGGAACTAATGCTTAGAAAAGCTATGGATAGGTAATATTTTTTCCATAAGGAAAAAGAAAATATACCATAAAAAGCATGAGATATTCTAGGGATAAATTGAAGGATTTTAGAAAATAGAAAAATATGATTTATGGAGTGATTTATGGATGATTTATGGTGTGATTTTAGGATTTAGGAAAATCTAATTTATGGAATGATTTATGGGTGATTTATGGACTGATTTTAGGATTTGCAGAAAAAAAATATATTAATTCTACTTATTATAAGCATACTGGAAATTATAACAAATGGAGGAATGCATGTAAAATGATGCCAAGGGAGAGGAATGAGTGTTTTTTATAATTATATGTACATAATTTGTTGAATGAAAGTAGGTCTTGTGGGGAACTTAGTGCACGATTGATCCATCTCTTAGCTATCCATTGTTGGTTATAATAGTGTAGAAAAAATTATCGATTCACTATAGAATATTGCATCAAGAGTCTCAAGCATTAATTGATCAAATATTTGTATATTAATTTCTTAAATGAATTTGCATATGTGTGATATCAATATATACTATATTAGATTTCTCTTAGAAAATAAACTTCATATGCATGAGATTAATACATATTATGCTATATTTCTCTTAGAAAAGAAGTAAATGTTTGTATGCAAGAAAATAGCTATTGTGCAAAGAAGTATATGTTTTCATGTAAGAAAAATATCTACCACGCAAAGAAGTATATGTTTGCATGAAAAAATAGCTGCCACACATCTAAAAGTTTGATTTATTGAAAATATTACATGAATTATTGAAAAATGAAGATAATTTCATGAGACTAATCTTTGAAACGATTTGCATGATTTATTGAAAAATGAAGACAATTTAATGAGAATAAACTAGAAAAGATTTGCATGATCTCTTGAAAAATGAAATAAGTTAATCAGGTAATTATTTAGTGGATTGCATGGGTTCTTGAAAGGATTTTCGTGGGTTGTGAACAAGGAAAATTTAACTAGAGTAATTTCTTGAAAATACACCATGAATCTATGTGACCCATGTTGTTGTCCTAAAAATACTGCAAGAAATTTGTATTTTTTTTTATGCATGGATAGAACAACTATTTGGGCTGTTATCACTCTAAAATTTCCCTAGGGTTGTTATGAAAGAAATAATAGAAGTAACTATAAACCTAATTTTGAGATGAGGATCTAGCCTTCCTGATGCTCAGAGAGTGCTCTCTCTTAGTGATTTAACTTTGTTGAGTTAATTGATTTTAGGCTAGTTGTTTAAGATTGTTTGGTTTATGATTTGATTTTGTGGTGCAATCATTGATTTAGATGGATAGATAAGTGTCTTTATACCATTGGGCCATGGAGTCCAAATGTCAAGAAAACAAGACTAAATCAAGTTCTAAAGATAGTGTTCGCACGACAAGGAAGGTGAGCAATTTCAGATCTTTTAGGGTAGATGGTGAAGTGGTTCTTCAATCGGGGTCAAGGAAAAGTCAAGGATTCCTTAAACCGGATAATGAAGGAAATGAATGAGGTCAATCAAAACTAGGGATCAATGAAGAATTCCATACTTTGCATATCAGAAGAAAACATAAAAATGAATATTTGTTCAAGATAAAGTGTACTTAAACAAATTTTGAAGTAAAATTTCAGTTATTTCATTTAAATTTTAAAACACGTATGTATGTGAAAAGGTCAAGAAGAGGAAAATTCAACAAACGAAAGATACTTCACTGAAGTGGCCCAACACAGGAATCTTCTAGTTTTATTCCTTTATTACTCAATCCAGTTTATTGACTTGAAAATGTTTCTGGCATATTTCCAAGTTTGGCCTTAACCCTTTGAATTTCTTCACAAGCTTCTTTAACTAAATCATTTTGTTCAAATTTCACCGATATAGATGGCCAAATATCATTAACTGAGTCGATGGTATTGGCCTATAAAATTTATTTTTCCTAGGCTAGCGGCTCCTTCTCCAACTTCTGTATTGTTTCATTCAACCTGTTTGTCTTCTGAATTTCATTCTTATGCATGATCTGAGCTAGTTTCTTCTCTTCCTCTCGACTTTTCATTTGTTCCTTAAGCCTATTTATTTATGTGGTTTGGATGGACATATCCTCCATGGACTTGACTAGTTTAGATGCTTCATCACTTGGATGAGATGCTACTGTTGTTGAACCTGTTGCTAAAGTAGTTGGTGATGTAGTTGGAAGTGTTGTAGCTAGTGCAGCTACTGAGGCCAATGAAGCTATCAAAGTAGAAGGAAATATTGTAGTAATTGTAGGAATAGTAGTAGCAATAATTGTCTCAATGCTACCTTGTTTCAGGTGTATTAACTTGTCCAATTCATTGACCATTTCTTTTAATTGAGAATTTAGCTAGAGAATGAGGTCTATCATCTCATCTTTCTAGGTTTGGCTTTCTAGGACCTACTTGGTCTGTGGATGTTCAGAAGATGGTAACTTCAGTTGCTTCTTTAAAGAAACAATATCTTCATTTTTCTTCATCATTAGTCTTTCCGCAGCCTTGATATCATTTGGATTATCTCCAATTTCAATTACCAAGTCTTCTAGTGACTTGATTATGTTATTGTTTACTTGTGATGATGCTTCCTCTAGCTTAAACTATGTTGTGATTTTGTCTAGAGAGTTTTGAAGTTTCTGAACACTCATGGCCTTGTTGGTCATTGTTGAGTATATCATTTCACCTGCCTGCTTATGGAATTGAATTTGATCAATAGGGTGAACATCCCTGGCCAAAAATTCAAACTATGTCTTCCTTATTCTCCTGATGGTTTAGGCTGTTGGACTGTAGGCTACAAAAAGTTCATTTGCATTTTACCAGCTTTAATGTCAAAAGATGACATCAACCTATTCTGAGTGCCAAGAGTCTATTTGAAGTACTGAGCATATCTGTCAACTTTCAATGCTTCATTTCTTAATTTGATCTCCTTATACTTCTCCTTTATGTCCTTTTCCTTATCCATTGGTTTTCTTGATGCTGAAACCTCTAGGCTAAGCTGTTTTTGAATGCTCTGAGTATTAGAGGTGGATGGTTGATGAGTTTCCTCTCAAACTAATGGAGTTGTATTTTCTTTGACCCCTGTATCTATGTTCATTATTTGAAGTGTCTTTACTGTCTCAATGACCTCTTCTTGTTCTTCTTGATCATTTACAGGATTTAGCTTGGGATTTTTCCTATACATGATTTCAAATCTATCATGTGTTGTATCTATGCTTGAGCAAGAACCTTCTTCCTTGGTCGTTTTTGTAATTTTATCCTACAGGGCTGGAGTATGCAGAATGGAACTAGTATCCATCTACGTCTCCATGTATATCAAGGTATTTTACAACCACTCTGGTTGGTTGGCATATTTTTCAATGTCTACCGTAGACTCATGCATAAAAGGGCTTAATTTGAATTTGAGCCTTAGTTTGTTTATGACTCCTAAAGGGTCATACTGCCATTTAAAACTACTACTGAACTTCATTTCCTGTAAACACTTATCTACTTCTTCTCCATCCTCCCAACAAATAAAAGTACCAAGATGGGTCTTTATTTTGAATTATGTTTTCTTCCTAGTTGATAGGAAATTCACATAATCTGAGTTTATAATTTGCATGATATATTCTAATGCAACTATCCTCATGGGAAGATATTTGGGCAACTTATAGGGAGTGAGTTGGCATCCATATATTATAATTTCAGTATGGTCCTGGTATAGATACCAGTCTCCTATTCTAGTATTCTTAGATAACTGAAAAACTCTATTTATCTCATCATTGGTCTTGGGTTGGTTGCTGCTAGTTAGCATATTTACAACAGGATGCACAAATGAATCAATGAACTCTTTGTAATTGAAAATAGTGGAATACTTTTGGATTAAGGGTGTCCAAAAGATGACTAATCGGGGATGGCCCTTGGTGTCCAACTTCTGGATAAATACTGGAAACTTATCTGACTAGAAATATAAGAATGTGTGGAACAACAATGAAGAGTATTTAAAAACCCTTCCATTTGACAATCTGATCAATTGATCATGGATTCTTTCTGCAAAGATCTAGGAAAAATTGGAAACTACTACTGGAGGCTTGCCTGGGAAAAAAATGGCGAGGAAAGCAAGTACAAACTCATCTACATGCACATCAATGGTGTATCATAGAATACAAGAGAGCATGGTCACAATTTGTCTAGCCCTCTAAGAGAAAATGGTGGCTGAGTATGGAGGACTATCTGTAGGGGTATGAGACTCTTCTAAAATGAAAGTATGAAATATTTGAGCCCTCTTGGGAAGGTCCAACTTCAAATAGAGTTCAAGTAGGTTTTCAATGGAAAATGGGGTTTCATTTGGGTTTGGCTGGATCTGTAACATTTGGTTTATTGATTCTATAATGATTGTAAACAAAATCTGTTTGGTCAGGAGAGACTATGGCTCTTTAGCTTGGGATATAATAGTTTTGGCATAGATGGATTATTTCAGGGAATTGGTATACTTGTGGGAACAAGTATTTGGGAAAATTGGATTCCCATAAATGAATGTCGTCATTTTGGTTCAGGAATTTGTCTTTACTCTAGCAGTGGAGTTTCAATAGATGGCAAGGGGAAAATGTGTCTTTAATTTGGAAACCTTTGTCAACCAATGAGATGTTGGGTTGTGTTATATTCTTTCCACGACTAGCCCACGTAGTTAACTGAGGGTTTAGAGGGGGGGCGGAGCCCCCCTTCGTTGCAACGATTATGTAGCTTGGGGGGGGGGGGCGTCACAAGGGATTTGAGGCATACTCGTAACCCCACTTTATGGTGTCTGGGGAAGCGCCCCTGGAAAATTTTGGTTTTGGACCCCATGTTAGGTTGGGCAGACCCACCTATGGTTTTGTGCATGTTTTTTTCACATGTTTTTGGACGCGATGGTTTTCGGTCCATGGTATTGGATGCTTCGACATGCATAATATGTATTATAACATTGAAAGGAATATAATGAAAAATCAAGCTGGTAGTACCAGTTTTTGGACCTAGGGGAAAATCTCTGTGTATATGTGTTTTATGTGTTATGCTCTCACATTATTTATTTTCTGTGTTTTAGAATTCGTATGCATGTAATTTCTGTATGAGGTTAAAATCTACATTTGGTATCATAGTAGTTTTGGCTTCAATGGGACGCCTTTATTGTTGGGGGGTTTTGCTCGGGTTTGTGGTAGACCCTGTTCAGTGGTAGATCTATGAGATCAATTCTGTTGGTGAAAGAGGATGGTGCGCAGTGGAAATATAGAGATCGAGAAATTTAATGGTCAGAGTTTTGAGTTGTGGAAACGCTATATGGAGGATTTGTTGGTGGATAAAGATCAGTGGATCATGGTAGATCCAGGTACTAAACCGACGGGAGTGTCTGATGAAGAATGGAAGAAGTTGGATTAGAAGGCAAAGAGCACAATATGATTATGTGTCTCAAATTTAGTATTGCTGAATGTATCAGGGGAAGCTATGGCGAAGACCTTGTGTGACAAGTTAGGGACTTTATACCAATCTAAGTCTCCAGTGAATAAACTGTTCCTGTGGAAAAAATTGTATAACTTGAGGACGAAAGATGGAGACTCGGTGACAGAGCATCTGAACGCATTTAATAATATGGTAAGTCAGTTAGCATTTGTTGATATTAAAATTTCAGATGAAGATAAGTGCATCAGTTTGTTGTTTTCTCTACTAGATTCGTGGGATAGTCTAGTTATTGCAATAGGTAGCAATGCAACTGCCTTACATTTTGATGAAATAGTCTCATCCTTGCTGACGGAGGAGATGAGATGAAAAAATATGGAGAGCCAGAATGGTGATGCCTTGTTTGTATGAGGACGGTCCTAGAATAGAAACAAAAATAAGTCATCGAGTGGGAAATCTAAATCTAGAGGGAGATCTAAATCTCCAGGAAAAC
>APFE030755054.1:0-12655 GCA_000404065.3 Pinus taeda
GCCTCCCTCAGCTTAGTTCACATTTCTAGTGGACAATGAGTCCACCTATGATCTACTGCAACCCTTAATTACACTAGCATGGAAGCCTAACCCTCAAGCACTACACATTGCGTAGGTACAATGCCTAATCTTACCTTCTCTACCGAATGAAACCCATCACTGCACCATGCCTTGTTATAACTTGTCTCCCTCAATGAATTAAGTAGTTCTAGTGCACAGTGAGGTCCTCCCATAGCCATTGGGAATCTAAACTATGCTATCATGGTCTCCTTCTTCCTTGAGCCCTGAGCACTGTGTCGTTTCACTCAAAAGGCTCATCAACCTTGTCCCTTGCACTTTCTCACTATGTTGGAACCTAAAGAGACCCTCCTTATAGCACATTGTGCATTCCTAGTGAGCAATGGTGTCCTCCCTCAACCACAACTAATCTCAATTGTGAAATTCTCAACAAGCCTTTTTTTCTTAGCCCTCACACAGGCTCATCACAATCAACTTCTTCCATGAGTAAAGTAGGGGTAGAATAGATTATTTCCAAACTGGTCTTTCCTTTTCATGAGTGAACTTAATTGGTTGGTGTACCACCTGAACAGGGCAAGGTGGTGCTCAAGGAAGAAACCTCTTAGACTTTGAAAACATAGCCTTGGATTATCTAGCTTGTCATATGAGAGAAGATCATTATTTGGAGAAGCAAGAAGTGACTTAATGCTCAACTATTGGAGCTAATGTCTCACCATTGTAACTATGTACTTGGATCTTTCACTTAATAATTAGAAGCTCATTGGGCTAAAATACTTTTATGCATGTATCATGAATGTTGTAAGATTATTCTTTAGATGTTTGCAGTATATGATATGTTCACATGTACTAAAGAAATTGAACTACTTCATTGGCTTTGGTGCTTATCTTGTTGGATGTGTGTTGTACTTTCTTTAATGATCGTTGTGTCTATGTGAACTACTTCACTAGATAACTAATGAATCTTTTGTTGTTCTCATGTTCCTCTCTTAGGATAGCACTATTACTTTCCTTTTAGAGACTCGATGTTGTCTCCCCTCGCGTGAAAGCCTACTTTTCAAAGGTTATGTGCATACTCTCTTATGTTATTGATTGCAACTAAGGAAAACCATTGAGTTATGGTGGCCAGGTCGATACTCCATATGGGGATCCTACTCCAAATGGTGTGAGGTTTAATCGGGACTTCACATCGGAGAGACCCCCTTGTATTTTGGTGGTATATAGCATAGGCGACACCACGGTAGCCTAGTGCTAGGTCAACCTGTTCTCCCTTGAACATTGTGCATGGTTACCTCTGAGAGATAGACTATGGGATAGAAATATTATTATCAACTATTGTGATAGAATTACCATCTATGTAGGCCCACCTTAAGCCTCCTAACACCATGAGAGGCCCGCTTTACATGGGCACTAGTTCCTCCGCCAGATAATGCATGTCCTCCACGTCATCTTAGCCATCGTTGTGATGTAGGCTACACCACGCCATCTTGGTCCTTGTCAGCCTGGGTGTTTCTCTTGTGCAACCTCTTGTGAGCTTTCGAGATGTAACCTCTGGGCATACATCATCTCAGGATGTCTCTTCCCCTTAAGCCCAGTCCCACCTACCTGCTTCTATTCTTGTTGCTTGCCCGTTTAGATATTAATTACTTACTGCAAACAGACCTAGGGATGTGAACACGAAAAGGACACAGTCATGCCTACCCACCTCTTGGTTGTCGATTTCTCACATTTAGTATTGTCCCTTCATTACGCTAGCCTCATGCTTGGTTATGTGTTATGACCACATGGTCAATAACCTAGATTTATTGTTGGGCCTTAAAATAATAATAATTGTGGATCCTTTGTGCTCCACCCGCATGCTTCAACTCGTCTTTGTTAAAGCTCTTAACAGAAAATTACAAGAATATTTTAATATTCTCATGAACAACCATTTTTAAAGTATCAAGGCTCAGTCCCACTTACCACATTGTCTATAAACACACATAGGTTGGATTTAGTGGTTTTTATGGGCACTTGGACCTAAATCTAGGGCTAAGGCCATTACACTAAAGGTTTTATATGGCATGCCATTGGAGTTATCCCTCTTAATATTTCAACAGCTTCGACCCAACCAACGAGTGTATAGCTATTTAAAAACACACATATATATACACAAGTTGCAATGTCTCTCATGAGCTTAAATATATAAACACCAACCAGATGAACAAGCCAGTTGCGCATGTCATTAAAACAAAAGGAGAGAGAATTTCAATAGAAAATATTTCTTCTTCATGCTCAGCTAATTAGATTAGTTTCAAGCTTCGAGTAAGGACAAGAGTTGAACCATTCCTTCAACAACGCAAAAAAATGATAATATCACAGAGATCTACCCATCTCTCAACACACATTCCATTGTTAACCAATTTGTAGACTCTCGATGAATACATGAATAAAACATTCCTAAGATTATATTTTGGGAACTTGCAATACATTTTCATGCCAATTTGACCTCCCTGGACATTAAATTCAGTAAAATAATTGCCTGATGCCAATGTATGATAAGTAAATATATTAAGCATAGGAAATCATGAGTATATTAGTCCTCCAGGGATGAACCATTCCTCATTCATTGCTTATATCTTTAACATTGTACAGGAATTCACATTCCTAATTATTCCATAAGAATTAACCAACAAAATGAACCAATATCATCATAAGCATTAAACCCAACAAATTAATCATATGCATCAAGATACATGCATAAAGGCTTGAATATACTTATGTTATTAAAATGTGATCAATGAATGGGATTAGGACTTCAACTCTCCACCCAACCATATACAGTTGTAGTCAAGCCTTACTTGCAATTCTCACCCCTAAGCCAAATTCGCAAGCCTGGGGTGGGGTGCTTATAGGTGCTTTCAACTAATGAAAACAATGGAAACAAGACGTCATAAGGCCATGGTTTCCTTCATCCACCAGTTAATCTCATTACATCTCTCACAGTTCATCCATACATACTTTCATGCCAACATTTCACAATACAAAGAATCCCAGCTCACTTCTAGAAGAAGAGAGGCCACTATCAAGAAGGTTCATTAGTGGTGAAATTGTCAATTGTAAATAAATCACTCTCTAGGTGGTTCATCAATGAGTCAAGAACCAGAGTTTTATTCGAGGGAAGCTCCTAGTGGTTCTTTTAGTCTTCACAAGAACTAGGGTTTCTTCAGCCTTACAAGTAAGCCATATTGTCTAAACCATTCACACAACAATATTTTCTTAAAAGGTTCCTCACATATGATCCTTTTTCAAGGATTTGATATAGTTCCAAAGACCACTTGATCTCTCTCTCTCAGCTTTGCATTCCCCCACACACAATAGCTCTAAACATCCTATTCGTTGCCAATACTTCATATCCTCGTCACCTAACGAATTAACTACCTTGTTCTTCATACAAGTCACACAACAATCACGTCTTGACAACACAACCCCTGTTGCTCTTAATGTTTTTCCTTTTCTTTGCTTGTTATTTGAGTTGAAGGACACTTGGACTGGTTATTCCTCTTTCAATTACATTGAATGCGTAATTGTGACAATAAATCCCTTCGTTAAACCAGTACTGAGTTTTAAAAGACAACCATTTCCTCAAGCAACCCTGTTCCTCAAGTAAAGGAATCAGTGTCCCTTTCTCAGCCATTTTAAAATAATTACAATTATTTACAGAAGGGGGCAATGTTAACCAGGGTATATCATAGTAGGGAAATGAGAAATCCTTTAGAATGTGATCCGCTTTGTGGCACATACAACATTTGAATGGAATTCCCTCATAGTCCATAATCTGTTTGTGGAATAACCCTCAATAAGTAATGTTAAAAGTTAAATCAAACCCTCTCGCATATCCAAATTGACCATAATTCTAGAAATTTCCATTATTTTTCTTCATAGGATCTATCCACCTCCCCAAAAGATCCCTATTTATCCTTGATAATCTGAAGATATATTGATATCAAAACTACATGGGAAAACCTAGGAGCCTCACCCATCATGCCAAACCACAGATTTTCTTTGCTAGCATTGAATACAGGACTCCATTTCTTCAATAAGACAAGTGATGAATCAATGCACCATGTTTTGCATAACACCTAGTTTGCATCTTCCACGAAGTTGAATCTTAATGAAAACCATCCCCTCCTGAGAGTTCTGACCACTAGCAACTCTTTGAGATACTTATCCTACACTGTCTTTACACATACACGAAGATTTTCTACAGTGAATTCCTTTCCATGAACACAACATACTAGTACCCTATCAGATGTTTCCATAGCATCCCCAAATTGTACTCCTTCTCCAAGAACCAAATCCTCTAGTTCATATTTTACCCTAGTACATTTTACTCTTTTTCACTTTTTTTTAGTCCTTAGCATAACCTCTAGGCTTGATTAAGCTATTGGGGTTCACCATGTCTGAGTGTACACTTTGGTCCTTCCCCTTGCACTGTCATAGGTCTCCATGGAAGCACTCCCATAATTTACGCAACTTGAGAGTCCTTCAAAATTAACCCCTATTAGCTTAACTAGGAAACCCCCACTAAAAGTCTCTTCCACCCTCTAAGAGTTTCCATACCCTATCCCACCTTACTCAAAATTAGGTGAGATACCCTTAGAAAACTAAGGCTCAAAACCAGACCATTCTACCTCTTCCCTTACTAGCTCAACTTGAAAATCCCTGCTAAAATCCTATCTTGCCCTTTGTGAGATGCCAAACGCTAGCCCACCTGAATTTGAGAAACCACTAGAAAAATAAGGCATAAAACTGGACCTTCCCAACTTTTCCCATACCTACTCAACTTCAATAAAAGACCCCTAGAAGGAACTTTCAACTAGAGTATGATCTGAATGGAAAATGGCATCCACCCATGGTATTCATCCACCCATAGTATTCATTCACCCATGGAATTTACCCATGGGATTGTAAGTGGCATCCACCCATGGTATTCATCCACCCATGGTATTTATCCAGCCATGGAATTCACCCATGAAATTGTAAGTGGCATCCACCCATGGTATTCATTCACCCATGTTATTTCCCCATGGTATTGTAAGTGGCATCGGCACTTGGTATTCATCCTCCCATGGTATTTATCCACTCATGGAATTTACCCATGGTATTGTAAGTGACATCCACCCATGGTATTCATTCACTAGTGGTATTTACCCACTCATGGAATTTACCTGTGGTATTGTGACAAAAAAAGGATATAAGTAACAAGTCACATTTTGTAGAAGGACAAAAGGTCCACTGCAATGTAGCCTTTACAATTATTATATGTTTTAATAAAAAAAGTTTCTTTGTAGTTTTTTTATTTTGTGTTCTCCTATTTTATTATGGCAAATTTGAATTTTTCAGATCTTGGGGGCCTCACCCCAAGATCCAGATCAGTTGTGGCTTGTTCCATGCACTCTAGATTTAACTCTGTAGATGTGAGTTTTTCTGCAATGTCTGATGTGTCCAGTAATGGTGGGAAGTATGGTAGAAGGCATACCACATTGAAAACTGGGTGCAAGCCAAGGAATGGGGGAATGCTGAGCTCAAATGCATTCTCTCCCATAGCCTTGGTAATGGTTTAAGTACCATATGGGAGTGGTCTAAGTTTCTGATAGGCTCCAGTAAAGTGTTCATTCTACAAATGAAACCAAACTTTTTCGCCCATCTGAAACTTATGTGGCACCCGATGTTGATCATGCCATTGCTTGTACTTGGCATTTTGATTTCTCAAGAATGTCGTGGACCTGTTGGCGTATCACTTTATTAGGCTCAGAAAATACGTGTGTGGATTCAGTCTACATATTTGTATGAGGCATGGCAACATTAATCATACACAATGGTTGAAATCCAAGACCCACTTGAAAGGGAAAGCAACCAATCAAGCTATGGAGAGCTCTATTATAAATGTGTTACACATATGGAAGACTCTCATCCTAGGTTCAAGGATGATTGTAGTTGTACATGTAGAGTATGTGCACTATCATCCTATTGATGACCTCCATCTAGCCATCAGTCTGAGGATGGAAAGCAGACAATTTTTTGAACACATCCAACAAACTTCAGCCACGTGCTATGAACTCCACAGAGCACTTTCTTGGAAAAGCGGGAATAATTTTTATTTTTTCATTTTTTTTGTAGGAATTGTTTTTGGGTGGTGAGTTTGCAGATCATATTTGAAACTTTTGGTCCAAGATTTACAAAAATAAATAACATATCTGGATTCCTTCCGAAAAAAATACCCAAATTCAAAAAGAAAAAAAATCGGTTGAATCAAAGTCGAGATGAGGGAGATATCACTGATTTAAAATAAGCTATGTTGCAGAAATTTTTCTGATGACAATTCGTGGACGAGAACTTTCCTATCATTTTTTGCAGTTATTGTGCAGAATTTCAAAAAAATTATTGTAGATATGAGCTCCTCTCGAAAAAATTCCCAATTTCAAAAAACAAATTGGTTGAATCAAAGTTCGGATGAGGGAGATATCGTTGATTTAAAATCAACTATTTTTTGATAACTTTTATGACAACAAGACAGTTGTAGCACAAATCTGATTTTCGAGAGTGTCCAGGTAGGGATTTCAATCACATGGGAAGATGCAGAATGATCATTCTATTTCCAAAAATAGGTTTTAATAAAGATTCTGGGTTAAATTTATCGAGTTATGCCCATTTTAAATCTGGAGTGGCATTTGAAGCAGGTTCCCTTTGGAGATGTGCCCTCCCAACCCGCTTTAGTAGGCACCTGCTTCACATTCATCAATTTCAGAATAGCAGCATCCGACTTGGGTTCTTTGGAGACGTGCCCTCCCACCCTAAGCTATGTAGGCACCTGCTATTTCATCAACAGCCAACATCACAGTTATGGGTCAACCACCCAAAATCCTTGTCATCGAAGTCGATTTGCTAGGCCACACACTGTTAGTATCACAGTTGGTCATAAGCATTATAAGGTATCTCTATCCTTGGATATTTATTTTTCATGGTTATGGGTCATCCACAAACCCACACTTCATCGAAGTCCATTTTCTAGGCCGCACACTATTAGTATCGTTGTTGGTCACAAGCATTACGAGGTATCTATATCCTTGGATCTTCGTTTTTCATGATTATGGGTCATCCACAAACCCACACTTTATCGAAGTCCATTTGCTAGGCCACACACTATCAGTTGCATAGTTGGGTCACAAGCATTACAAGGTATCTCTATCCTCATATCTGTGTTCATCATGGTTATGAGTTAACCAAGCGAAACCCTTCTGTTTAGTGGCTCTTCATATTCAACAAAGGCTTCTCAGGAGGAACTTCACGCAATGGGGACCATTTCTTCTTTAGGAGGGAGGAATGACCCAAATGGAAAATGGCATCCACCCATGGTATTCATCCACCCATAGTATTCATTCCCCCATGGAATTTAACGATTGTATTGTAAGTGGCATCTACCCATGGTATTCATCCATCCATGGTATTTATCCACCCATGGAATTTACCCATGATATTGTAGAGTGGCATCCACCCATGGTATTCATTCATCCATGTTATTTTCCCATGGTATTGTAGGTGCCATCGACTCTTGGTATTCATCCTCCCATGGTATTTATCCATTCATGGAATTTACCCATGGTATTGTAAGTGACATCCACCCATGGTATTCATTCAACCATGGTATTTACCCGCTCATAGAATTTACCTGTGGTATTGTGACCAAAAAAGGCTATAAGTAACAAGTTACATTTTCTAAAAGGACAAAAGGTCCACCATAATGTAGCATTTACAGTTATTATCTGTTTTAATAAAAAAAGTTTCTTTATGGTTTTGTTATTGTGTGTTCTCCTCTTTTCTTCTCGCATTTGAATTTTTCAGATCTTGGGCGCCTCCCCCCAAGATCCAAATTCGAGTATCCAAGGGGAAATAGTGGGTTAGGTCTACAGTGACGTCCAAACTAGGGTCTTGAAACCCTAGCAAGGATGACTCCTCTGGCACCGAAAATAATTCATAATTCAAATTAAGTGACATCACTAATGAAAAGGGAGGAAAACCTTATGAGACTGTCGATACTGTTTCCAAGTTGGAAGGGAGGAAAAAATCCCTACGTTTGGTGTGCCAGGTGTCACCATGGTCTCCAGATCGAGTGCATGAGTTGGCATCCTAGTCCAAATGAAGATATTATCATATGGGTCGATGGAATAATCCACCTCATCCTCCATTCCACCCTTTCTCCACACCTGTTACAACCCTAAACCATTAGCAACATCTAAGGAATGAATTGTATTGCAAACCATACATCATTTTCCGTCTAACAACCACCGACTTCTGGATCAGATACTATCAGCATCACCTCCCTCTGACACTTTTACCAACCCTTGACTGAAACCACGATCTGACAAATACTGCATAAGGCATCTCTTAAACCACAAACCCCTATATCCATGGTTGCACATATATGTCTCCACTTTGCGAGGTTATCAACTTCATTATTTTATTTGTTTATTAAATTTTATTTCAGGAATTGGATGTTATTTTACTTTTTTAATGTATTTAATGACTATTAAAATTTCTGCAATGGCAAAGGGTAATTTTTTTTTTTTAAATAGTAAATTTGAGATGTAAGTATTTAAGTTATTCATCATAAATCTTTCATTGGTTAAATTACAAGTTTACATATAAAAAAAGCCAATGAGCACTATCTCAAATCTAAGCATTTGTGGAATCCTTTTGAAATTGTGTTCCATCAGTGTGATTGGTGTTTTTCTTATCATATATACTTTTCTTCACTTTTAAGAGATAAACACAGAGACATGTACGAAAACACGATGTTTTCCTAGTTTCAGTAATAAATCAAACGAATTGTTATTCCTAATTATGCTAATAACTCCCTTTTCATGTGGTCATTCTTTCTTGTTATTTTCTTTTGCATAATGTTCACCAACTTGCGCTAACTTGTAATAGACATAAAATAAGAGGTAAAAAAACAAACGACCTTCACCAATTTTTCAATGTACAAGTGAAGTAGAAATTCCAAATCTAAACTAGATGGATAGATGCATGCAGGGGAGATGAAGATGGCCATGCAGAGACAAACTTTTGTTATGTCCTTCCTATTTAATTTTAAAAACATTCAAATTTATTGTTAAATTTAAAACTTTTACTATATATACACACATGGATAATATTTCATATTTAAGTTTCAATCTCATATCTGATATGGGGTGTTGAACCATGAAGTACACAATGGACAAATACATGTGGGAGAGGTGGGAGAGCATGAATGTTATGTTGCTAGAAGGTTGGAGGCAGTGGATGTAGGTCATAATTTCATGGTATCTATCTTGTATGGGATAGTAAATATTAAGCACCACACTCTGAATTAATGATTGTTTTAATTGGTTTAATGTATTTTCATCTTATGCATTATAAGAGAATAAAATGATATTAAATGAACAAGATGAAAGGAACTAAGCCAATAATTGACTTAGTGCATGATGCTTAATACTTATCGTTTTTAAAGTGTGAGCCTGTTTTTTTTTTCTCGGTAAAAAACTAATCTATTAAAATATGTACAGAGGTCGAAAATACATCATGGTGAAACCAATGAGAAACAGGCTCTGGGCATGACACCTGAGAGCCGATAATGCACCAAACACAAAAGCAAGAGCTCGCCCACGCAGGGGCACCAGACTAAAACCGAAACTGACCACAAAAGAAAGCCCACGCATGGGCAACAGACTAAAAACCGAGACTGACCAAAGGAGCAAGCCCACGCAGGGGCATCTGACAAAAAGGAGATTGACCACCAGAGCAAGCCCCACACAGGGGCACCATCCTTTTCCTCCCTCGCAGGGGAGACTGTTCTTACCCGATCCATTATCAAAAATTCCGTTACAGAAATGACAAAACAGAAAGCGAAAGAGACCATAAGCTTTGAGGTTAGAACTGAACCAAAGACAAATAGCAAATAAGACCAGGAGACCAGGCGAAAAGCCAAAAGAACCTTGAGTGCGGGCGTCTTCATTCGTCCATTTTCTCTTCCTCAATTCGGCACCACCCATAGGCTTCTCTTTCAGCATCGGTAGGAAATGTTGCTACCTCTTCCCCAGCTTCCGCCCTTTGAACGTTCTGAGTTTGCTTAGCATTTTCCGGGTCTGAAGCCGGTCCCTTTACCTCCTGCTCCTTATCAGCTTCAGGAGCCTGCGCAGCTTGCCCCGGGTTGACATTCATCCGTTGCCTTTGTTCATCCAGGGAGTCGTCATCGTCTTGTGCATTTTCGATGAACATGATAGAGACATGCATGCTGATCCGTGGATTATTTGTGGAGCTGGTGAAATTGAAGATGGTGGAGCCGAAGGCTGGCAAGGTAGCTGAGCTCGAAGCCCATGCATCCAAGAATTGACTGGAATGGAGGGGGTTAGCTCCAGTAGAGCGAGCGGGATTGCAGTGGCAGCAATGGCCAACATTGTCCCTGTCATGCCTGCGTGAGACTCCCCCTCTGGAAGTGCCTCGACGACTAAGCATACGCTGTCGAGGTCTCACCATTGAGGGACAAGAATTCCAACAAGCCACGGGATAAACCAGACTCTCTGCTACCAGAGTCGAACGAGTGATGAGCTCGTCCGACATAGAAGGTATCTCTACGAAGACAGAGAGGCCAGTCGTCTCAATAACCACCAACATTCCCTATTCATACCCTGTTTTATCCCTATCGTCCTCACCTACCCTGCTCGGGATCACATCCGCCATAACTGTTGCCATCCTCTGGGCCGAATTACCTCTCCAGGCATTTACTGTCCCATGCCTCTTTGCTTTAAACCGCCTGTGTCCTTTCCTGGTGTTTACCATGGGTGCCACGTGATGGCCGAAGGTCGGCATGTGTCCAGCCACCCACGCCTGTCCCGTCTCACATATCACCCGCATCCGCGAAAAGTGTGAGCCTGTTACTCCTCATTGAAATACCTTTTAATTTCCATTCCTTAATTTTCGTCCAAATTTTAGTTTTGAGAGAATGAGCATGTTAATATTTAGACAAATGTAATGCCATACTGCTCAAATTAAGACACTTAAATATGGAACTAACACTTAAGGAATGTAAATAACAAACAATTCCAAATTAATTAAGGAATGCAAATAACAAACAATTCCAAATGAATTTAGTTGAGAGGCTCATTCTATAATCTAGTATGAGGATGATGTGTAATTTCGTTGGTGCGCAACTTGGAGTTGACACTTGTCCTTTAAAAAAATACTTTAAATAGAAAAATATTCTCGGTTATAATAAAAACTTAAATGATTGTACATATTTGGTTAGTTTTAATTAAAACCATTAAAGTAATTAAAAAAACAACTTATATTTCTCTTAGAGAGATGGAGAATGTGTGTTAATGTTGACCTTAGTAAAATATTTTAATGCTCAGAAGGAAAAACTAATTAAAGGTAAAATAATTGAGGTGTAGACTAGTCGGTTTGTGTGTGGTTTAGTCCCAAGCCCTCTTAATCACTCATTTATCAAGTCAAAAATGCAATTTGAACAATGAAAAATTACACATGGTCTATATAGAGAGAAACATAAAACCACTATAGATCCATTTTAATCATTGATTTCTCTACATTCTAAAAGACAATTCTAAATTAATTTAATATTGAATATGCTTTTTTTATTACATTAAAATTATGAATAACAACATTGATCATTGTGTTATATTTTTTCTTCCAAAAACATATTAATATTTTTAATACAAAATTTATACTTAAAAATTTTTCATTAATTATCTGATAGAATCTTATTTTAATCATAACTCTACAATAAAATTAGCACACATTCATCGTATCATCCTACACATCTTTGACCAAATGACTTCTAATATTAATAAATGAATTTTATATATTAGTTGAAAGGGACGATTTGAGTTAACACGAGTCCAGTCAACAAGAAAAGGAAAATCCACCAAAATCCCGTATCAGATACGACTCCTTTTGAATTTTATATATAAATGACTTTTATATATTAGTGCTCGGCAAGATGGACGACTTGCAGTCAATAACGAAAAATCCGCGAAAGATTTGAGTATTAGTATTAGTTAGTTGAAAGGGACGATTTGAGTTAACACGAGTCCAGTCAACAAGAAAAGGAAAATCCACCAAAATCCCGTATCAGATACGACTCCTTTTGAATTTTATATATAAATGACTTTTATATATTAGTGCTCGGCAAGATGGACGACTTGCAGTCAATAACGAAAAATCCGCGAAAGATTTGAGTATTAGTATTAGTTAGTTGAAAGGGACGATTTGAGTTAACACCATTCGAAACACCATTCTAGTCAATAAGAAAAGGAAAATCTATTAAGTTTTATTAAAATCTTCCAATTATAATTTACAGTTATGGAATTGAATTTAGTCTTTTTTTGCAATTAATTAATTTTTTGGTTGGAGCTTTTGAAGTTCATCTGGAGTTCTTTACAGCTGGAGTTCTTTACAGCTGACACAGCCATTATAACTTTGATGGAAGTTTTGCTATAAATTCATCTGTTTGGTCCCCAATCTAGTATCTCAATCCCCTTCAGTTGCTTACACCATCTCGCTGAGAGAACATAGCTTGGAAGTGACTTCAGATTTTCTGTGATTT